>VDFB02358134.1:69012869-69159353 GCA_007258455.2 Sequoia sempervirens
CTCCAACACTTCATTTGAACAATGTTGTTTTGTTTGAAATGAAACTCTAGTTTGCTTCCCTAACTAGCATTCCTTGTATATAGTATTAGTAGGCTTTACCAACTTAGGGAGATATCTCACAACCTGAGTAGAACTTATCTTGATAATACTGTCAAAGTTTACATGACACGATCTCCTACACCACAACCAGCTTTCATCAACTTGAGCAATATGACAACTTTGACTAGCAGCATTCAAGTGAAAGATATTACCTTTTGTCTTTGTACCTAATGCAATCACATTTCTGGAACTCCCCAATATTCTACACTTTCCATTCTGGACTTGAAGATTGTATCACATTTCAACCATCTATCCAACACTTAAAAGATTATGCTTCAAACCTTCCACATATAGAACATCATCAGTATTATTCTTACTGTGTGTGTGTCACATGTGAAGAGTATTCTAGTGTCAACACAAACCTTAATGAAATGGTTTACATTCAAAGTTTGAAGCAAGTAAAACTATTCTATTCATATTACAATCAAATATTTAAAATATGTATCATTGTCCTCTACTTCTAGGGATTTATTAAATCATTTGGCACTTTGATTTCTATGGGCACAAAGGTTGTTAAAATGACTACCTAGAAAACGAGATTTGATGCTTAATATGTAAGCTAAGATGATTTCTATTTGCAAATGTGTGCTGGAAGGATTAGTGGTATGCTTCTAAATGAAATGAGATGATGGAATTGATGATGAATACAATGATAAACAAACGATGATGTTGATGATAGATGAACGAGTCAAGATGAGTGAGATAATATGAAGCTATAGTGAACTATCCATGATTATGCATACGATCAAATGCAAACATAAAACAAACTAACCTAAAATGTAACTATGATGCAATGTGGATGATAAAATGTAACTATGAAGCAATTAATTAATCTAAGATGAGAATGAAAAGTAACACATGATAATAAAACTAAGTATAAGAATCCATGAAAGCTCCAAGCTCCTAAGATAAACCTGCATAGTAAATTTACTCAAATTATTGATGATAAATGCTAAGGCAACAAGGTGTATTTATAGGGTTTCTCAAGCATTTTGTGAGGTGGCTCCTATCAACAGTCTAGATTCGAAGTAGAAATAATAGATGGTGGAGATAAAAGGAATCAGGATGTTGTCTCGTTGAGCAAAGACAACAAGGCATGTCTGTGGATAGAATCCTTTGACCAATTGGAAACATGCCAAATGTATGGGATTCCCAAGTGTGTGAAACAAAGACCCATGTGCTCCAAATTTGTTGGAAGTGTGTGGGAATAAAGCCATGTGATTTTTCTCATTGGTGGAAGTGTGTGAGGATAATTCTAATTAATAATTAGGTTTATTTATTTTCATGTGAAGTTTATGAGGTGGCACACAAAAAGTTGTAGAAATGTGCTCTAATTCTTAATCAAGATTAGGGAATGTTAATTAAATAAACACATTTAGGGTATTTTGTTTATTTAATTACTTATAGGAATGTGATTTAAGAGAATTAATTGAAGAGTGAACAATATAAATAAAGTAATACCTTATTATATGTAGTTGAAGCATTACTCAAATCGGTTGTATTTAATTAATTGAATATGATGACCGTTTTTAGGTGTATATAGATACCATCAAGAGAAATGGATCCTCTACCACAAATTACACCACCTTTATCATCACCAAATGTTACAACACCACCATCATACTTTTAGAGACTCATAAAATTACTTCTATTACCTGTCATGTGATTAGAGTGTGCACTGTCAATCACCCATTCATCTTTTTCTTCAATTCTCGCTACTAGAGCTTTTTCCACATTCATGCAACTAGCAGATTTAGTAGGTACCAGATCATTTTTCTTGATAGAAATAAATACCCATTCATCTTCATTTGCATTCCCTTTAACAAATTCATCATCTGTCACACCTTCATCAGTATCATAATAGCACTTTCATTGGAATCTAGGCTTGTTAGGTTTTGGCTTAGGAACTCTTTTTGGACACCTTGAGGCAAAATGACCTAGCTTATTGCAAGAAAAAAATTTAAGATGCAATTTCCCTTTATACTTACCTTCTCCTCTAGGTACTCGCTTGACAAGAAGTGCTTCAAGCTCATATAGCTTTCTCTCTTATTCTTCAATCTCTCTCATTTCTTCCTCATACTTGGAAAATTTTCTAAAGGAACTTTCTTCCAGATCATATCTCTGCTTATCTTTTCTGAAGTTAGTAGCTTTGAATGCAGATTATATCTTAGGAAGAGCATCACCAAACTCACTTAAGTCAAAAGCAACAAGCTTACCAATCAACATGTCTCTAGTTACATTTGTCATAGTCTGGATCTCCTCAATAGCATCCAATTTGTGTTTGTATGTAGAAGGCACGAATCTGAGCACTTTGGTAAAAATCTCTGATTTTTCCAATGTTCCACCAGCACATCTGATATTATACACAAGTTCATTCACTCTTTGCATGAAAGTAATAATGTTTTCATCTTCATCCATTTTCAATGTTTCATATTTCACTTTCAGACTTTGTAGCTTAGCAATCTTCACATGGGCATCACCTTCATACAAAGTTTCCAAATGTTTCTATATCTCATAAGCAGTCTTCAAATCCATTACATTTGTCATTGTTGAATTAGTTAGAGTACTCAATAATGCTTCCTTATCCCTAATATTGTACTCGGCATCCTTAATTTTAGCAGAAGTAGAAGGACCATTATGTGGGATGATATACCTATTCTTTGTAATGTTCTAGTAGGATTCACCAATGCATCCTATGACACTCCATTTGATTCTTCCATAGAGACTAATTTGTTCCATCAAATCTCAGACTATCCTTCTTATATGTCACCATCCCAGATCACCTCAAACTATTAAACTTCTTCCAAGGAACCTACTCTAATACCTATTGTTGGCAACACAAGGGAAGACAACTAAGAGGGGGGTGAATCAATTGTCTCATAAATTTAAAAATTTTAAACTTTTTCTTAGATCTAATTAATAACCATGAAAGCATAAATCATTACCACAAAAGAAACACACATAACGCCAGGATTTTTACGTGCAAACCCTATTAGGGGAAAAACCATGGTGGAGGTTAGTCCAGAAGATTATACCCTATTAAAAGTATAAAGGAATAAATGGGGAATGCACATGTATTTAGGAACACTGCCTAGAGCTCACTACTCAAATAAAACAAGGCTTATTGCCCAAAGGAATACTCGCTATCTTATAGAAATATTGTGATTACATCCAAAATATTTTGAACTATGAAAATAACATCTACTCATGCCTGATTACAATTTCGGTTAAGCATATAAACTCTACTCACTCTTCTTCACAATTAACTTCTTCCTTCAAATGACTAGGAAATTATTCATACATAGGACTTGCACACTTCACTTCACCATCATAACTTAAACTGATAAAACAATCACTCATATATATCCGCAACCAAGAGTAACATCATCTACATGTTAACTTTAGTAAAATATAAAATGAATACAAATTGTCAGTCATAAATATAAATAATTATCAATGTGAATCATCCAACTTCAGCCAAAAGAAAGTGAAGACCCAAAACAACATCCTCAAACATGAAACATCTTCAATAATTATTCCTTGAAGATCCACAACATTCTACAATCACCTTGTTAGCCAAGAACATGAAAAAAATCAACACACAAGAGAAAATCTCCAATCACAAGAAGAACAATCAATGCAAACATGTAACAAAGATAGAGCACAATCTAGAAACTTCCACAAGCATTGTGAATCACTAGAGAATCATCCACAACACTTGATGTTACCAAAATCACATCATCTTCTTTCAGGAACACCAAATGAAGCAACAGAAAAAATTGTCAGAACATAGATACTCATAACTCGATCAAATCTTCATTCAAATATTTGAAACTTAATGTAGATAAACTAGATATACTCAACAAAAAACCCTTTAATCCACAACCTCTGATCATCAAAATACTAAGCTATCCATAAGCATGTAGGCCATACTAAACTTGACAACCTACAACTTTATTTATTACAATTTTCTCAATATCCTCAACATATACAACCTCTAAAGGCATTAATGCCAATGGTGTTGACATCAATGACAACCACATATCAGCAACATCCAACATCACTATCAACTACATGGAAGTGGGTTTTTCACAAAAGTGGGGAAATTGTAATGCACATAAAGAACTCCAATTTTACATGGTTTGAATGATCGAACATTAAAACTATGCACTTTACCCATTTAAACCCGCTTAATTGGTATATTGAAGCATAATAAATACAAGGTGAGGAAAATAAATGTTTAGGTAGGTGTATACATTTTTCCCCTCTTTGAAGTAATGTGTTTACATGTTGCTTCAACGAAAATTTTGATGTCGATGCTCATAAAATATTTTGATGCCCCAGATGATGCAAGATTTTGATGCCCTAGACGATGCCCCTGACTTTTGAATTTGAGGTATTGATAGATATATGCCCCCTCGAGAGATAAATTGATGAATGTGGAGATGTTAAAAATGAAATGTTGGAATGAGGTGATGGTTTTGTGATGATTACAATGATGATCCAACATTGATTTAGTGAGATTTTGATGTTGGAGATGACTTATCTCTTGAAAGGTCATTGTAAGCTCCTTCTTTGAATACTATTGATTAATTACCCCTCCTTTTTGGTAAAAATGGGAAATAAATCCCACCATAATTTCCTCCATTTTACCCTTAAAAGGTAAAAGTGGTAAAATGGTATTCATTTTTACATTTTGAGTTTGGAGAAGTTGAAGAGTGGAGAGCTTAGAAGAAGATGGTGATCCAATACCACAAGCATAGTTTTGAGCGTCTTCGCTAACCTGATCGGCTTGCTGCCTCTAGACCTATAGTATGCTTTATGAGAAACCTCTTTGTTAGTCATTTTCTTGCCTTTTAATGGTATTTTGAATGTTGTAGATAGGTGTTGTAGCTCATTTGATGTTATTGTTGAACATTTGGATGATGTTTTTGTTGTTTTTGAGTGTTTTTTAGTGTGTTTGAGAGTTTTGGTGCCTTTAGGGTCCCAAATAGCACCTTTGGAAAGATTGAAAATCAAGTTTTTTTGTGGTTTAAGAGTTTTGGTGCCTTTGAGGTCCAAAATGGTGCCTCTTGCAAGAGTGAAATTAATGTTTTTGAGTCTTTTGAGAGTTTTGGTGCCTTTGGGGTCCCAAATGGTGCCTCTTGCAAGGTTGAAAATGCATGTTTTTGGGTGTTTTTAGAGTTTTGGTGCCTTTGGGGTCCCAAATGGCACCTCTTGTAAACTTGAAATTCAATTTTTTGGCCTCCAACACTATTTTGGCACCTTTGGGGTCCCAATTGGTGCCTCTTGCAAGCTTGAAAATGGAGGTTTTTGAAGTTACACTCTTTTTAGGCACCTTTGGGGTCCCAAGTGGTGCCTCTTACAAGCTTGGAAAACATGTTTTGGAGATGTAAACTCTATTTTGGGGCATTTGGGGTCCTATATGGAACCTATTGTTGCCTTGGAAAGTTTTCATCTTTATTGATTTGAGGTGGTTTAGCTTGTCATTTGACCCGTTTTACGGGGTATGACTGTGGAAATCCCTCGGAGTGATCTTTACAAGATGTCCTTGAAGCCTAGGAGTCATCCGTTTATCATGTTTTAGATTGATTTTAGTCATATTGTGGTATGTGTAGTGTTTGATTGATGTTTTTCATGATGATTTGATTCTCATGATAGGTGAGAATAAAATGATAGAACCAATGTTGTATCAACCTCATGATAGGCGAGGAATGATAGTATAATTGATAGCATATTGTCCTCATGATAGGTGAGGAATGATGGTAGGATTGATAGCAAATCATCCTCATGATAGGAAAGGAATGATGGTTTGATTGATAGTAGATCATCCTCACGATAGGTGAGGAATGATGGTTTGATTGATATTAGATCATCCTTATGATAGGAAAGGAATGATCATAGGATTGATAGCAAATCATCCTCATGATATGCAAGGAATGATAGTTTGATTGATAGTAGATCATCCTCATGATAGGTGAGGAATGATGGGTTGATTGATAGCAGATCATCCTCATGATAGAGGAGGAACAATGGTAGGATTGATAGAAGATCATCCTCATGATAGGTGAGGAATGATAGTTTGAATAATAGTAAATCATCCTCATGATAGGCAAGGAATAATTGGTTGATTGATTGAGATGTTGATTGTTCTGATTGATTTGATTGTCCTAATTGAACCTGATTTGATTAACTACACATTACCTTGAGTAACTGATAGTCTTGATTTGAACATGACATTGATTAACTGATAATATTGATTGAACATGACATTGATTAACTGATAATATTGATTGAACATGCTATTGATTGAATGATTTGTGTTCATGATTAGGGAGATGTAGATGTACTCCAGTCTTAGGAGAAATTCCCAAAGACCTGGAACATGGTCCGCTAGTTGTCCTCAACCAACTTAGAGATTATCTCCCATTGTGGGTTGACTTCTTTGTTAGATATTCTACAATATAGAATTAACATAGGTTTACTAACAACATTGGTGGAGAGATGGCACAATGATCATAACATGTTTCATTTACTGACTGGAGAGATGACTATGACTCTAGAGGATGTCTATCATATTCTATGGATCCCAGTGATGGGAGAGATAGTGGTCTATGATAAGATAAAGTAGGGTGGGATAGATACATTGCAGAGGTTATGCCAAGATGATCATGTTACGAGCCAATAGATTCTTTGGACGTAGATGGTTAGAAAATATGATCCTTTCCCATGTGCGCTTTCTAGATTCATTCGTGGATTCCTTTGTCCTGATCATAGGTCAAAGGGATTTTGAGCAGGTTGGGTTTGTGTGCTATCATGGATGACACTTGATGGTACATGTATGCATGGGGCTTATGAATGTTATCCCACCTATATCGAGATTTACACGAGGTTTTTTATCACAAGGTGATGAGTTTTTCATGTGGCATCACATTACTGCAAACCTGGGCATGGGAGCATATAGCCATCACTCAACCCATGGGAGATAGACATCAACCACCAGGGAGACCCTATATTTTCAATCAGAGAAATCCACATGTCCAACATAAGTTGGGCAAGGTTTCCCATTGGAGGAATGCTCTGGATGATTTGGAGACTATCACATGGCATTTGTACTTGGATTGTCAGCAGTGGCTAAAGGATCAACTGGAGATGCCATATATGTTGTTATCCCACTATCTGATTGGGTGGATACATGTTGTGATTGAGTAATACCTGTATCTGCAAGTATGTTGATAGTTTGTACATGTTTAGGGGATGCTACTAGGAGTTTCCCATTATGCAGGGCGATGACAGGATGTTTTAGAGTGGGGCCCCTGTGTATCATATGAGGCAGCTTGTACAAAGTACTATAAGTTGACACTAAGTTTATGGGATTATGTTCCATATATGACATACACTAGGATGACCAAGGATTATTCATAGTTCTTCCATATGCATCCCTTTCCTATATTTACTCACATCCAAAGGAGCCAGTACTGCCAGTTGATGGAGAGGGAGGAGATGATGAGGGGGTTGATGATGGTGGGCAAGGTGTTTGTAGAGGTGATGATGGTGGTCTAGAGGGTGGTTGCAGAGGTGATGGTGGTGCAAAGGGTGGTGGGGAGAGTGATAATGGTGCATATGAAAGTCATCCATTTGATTTTGTAGTTTTGAGGCATAAGAGGAGTGTTACTGTAGCTCAGGCAATGCTTCCCAAGATTTGGATTAGGATGCCCTCTCATCAACATTCATCACAGATAGTGGCTTTGCAGGCAGAGGTTCAATTGTTTCAGAGTGAGATAGCACAAGCTCAATCACATATTATGTCCCTTCAGGATGAGTTAGGGTAGTGTCAGGAAAAAACTAATATTTTGACAACTAGTAGAGGGATAGATAAGCAACAAATACAATAGTTGTAGGCACATATGATCATACTTACTTTAGAGAGGGATACCTTTAGACACAAGGTAGAGCAGGATGAGACCATTGCTAAGAGGATATAGTAGATGACACCATCTGTAGGGACATCACATTTCTCGGGAGCTATAGTTTTACAGAGGGAAATATCATGAGTTGGTTCCTCCTGAGTGACAAGAGAGTTTTGTACAGTATCATTTTGGTAGATCTCATTCTAGCATATCTCATTCTCGGACTATCAGCAAGGGTGTCATGCAACCATTTCCTAGGGATAGGAGAGATCTAGGTGTAGGTCCATCAGGTAGAGGAGGTACTAGTTCCATGAGAGCAGTAGCATCTGGTGGGAGCTCAACATAGCATTTTGTGATGTTCCTTGGACATTGTGTATACACCTTTTGTGAGATTGAGGATATATTTCCCATGATATAGTGCCCTTTTGGATTTTGATTTATCTCATCCTACTTTTGGATATCCTTTTACATGTGGAAATTATGACATTTTTGATGATATATGATATGCAGTGGTGATTATGATCTAAATGTTGATATTCATTTGATTTTACTATTATGATATGCAATGTTGTGAATTTATTTAATTTCTATGTGATGATAATGATTAGGTAATGTGATGAATGTATTTATGATTATGAAATGTGATGTGATGATTATGATTATGCAATGTGATGATTATGAGTATACAATGTGATGGGATGATTATGATTATGCAATGTGATGTGATGATTATGATTATGCAATGTGATGTGATGATATGCAATGAAAATGATTGAATGTGCATGACTTCAAATGTTTAGGGCCTTAAGCTTGAATAAATGAGTCTGTCCAACTTCCAAAATTTGTGGGCAGACTATAGTAGATTGATCTTTTAAGCTTCATAACTCTGATATATTTCCCAACATTCTTGGAAATCTGAAGACACTCACTTATTTGAGCTTAGTGGATGACACGATTTTGATGTTGGAAATGATACACAATGTATGTCCTTTATTATTTTCTTTTGTATTTTCTGAGGAAAATATTATGATGGAATGTAGGAATGTAAATGATGTGTGAATGTTTTCTAAGATATGCAAATGATGATGCAACTGATGTGCAACTAAATGAGAATGATGTGTTTTGGGTTAATGTCCAGTGTACTCAATCCATTAATAATAGAGATGACACCATTGTGAAATTGTTTCAACATTGAAAAATTCCATAAATACACGTGCAATACTAACATGAATGTAGTCTAACTTAACTATGCAAATCTCGTATTCAAAAGTTGTCATTTATATTAACCAATTTGTCATGCTTTTTATCATCATTGGGCCTTTAAAATGTTGAAAGTGAGTACAAGCATCGATGGCATATTTTTGACCAAGATTACCTGAGTACTACTTTCATGATGTTTTAAAATTGCAAGTTAACATAAGCATCTAAGTATAATTAAACCAAGATGACCTAAGCATTACTTGCATAAACAGGCAAGAGTTGTTTTTTTTCCTATGCAAATTCAGAATGTCATCAATGATACTTTGTAGTGCACATCTCACAATAACTTGCATAGTAATAATGATAAACTCACAGACATCAGACAAAGAAAAATCATACTCCTTCCTTGCTCCTCTAGTTCAATACATCATCAAGGACTTGAGATATATGATAACAAAAATCAAAGTAGAACAATTTAAACTTTCATCTTTAACATGATAAACCCTTGATTTAGAAAGATCATCATCCATTTGAAGTTTGTGTTTGTAACATTATTCTGATGACTGTTTTCCTTTTGGTTCAAGCTCAAAGTTTATTTTTCCCCTAGTGAGTGCAAGATTTTTCCCCCAATCCAGGGTGAGTCATGACCATGACGACCAAGACCTAACCTAAAGGCCTATCCTAGGGGCCTTGAGGGCTAATCAGTAGATTAGCCTTGCCTATGTTATACGCACAGAGACCACATAGTTCGATTGACAACTCGACCAATATTTACAAGATGAAAATATGAACATAATAGTCACTGAAAAGACTGACCTAAATTTCTCGGGGAATAATCAAAGATCACCCTTTCCTATGTTCAAAGCTCAGATATGACATAGTTTGAATGAATACTATTTTTTTGAATTTTTTACTTTTTGACCTATTTTTTGATTTTGATATGTTTTGAATGTTTTTTGAAATATGATATGTTTTGAATTTTTTTGGGATTTTGATATGTTTTGAATGTTTTTGGGATTTTTGATATGTTTTGAATGTTTTTGGAATTTTTGATATGTTTTGAATGTTTTTGGGATTTTCTATATGTTTTGAATGTTTTTGGGATTTTTTATCTTTTGACCTTGAGAATGTACAAGAATCCAATCCAATGCATGACATTCCCCCAGTGTGATATGATAAGAAAAACTAATTTTTAAAATGGGCCAAGTAATGCCAGGGGATACCATGATACAAACATTGGATCAAGTTATGGTGTGAACATGGAAGTGTGACAAATGTAGAGATGGAATCATGATGGATGAATGCTGTAGAGCAAGTCACGTAGCCCAAGATAGATGGAGAGTACTTATTTTACACAAGGCATTTTTTTGCTAGGTTTTCACCAAGGTACTTGCCCAAAGTGCCACCGAAGTGGTTTTCACTAGAGGACGATCTTTTTTTTCTTTACTATTTTTCAATCCTTTTTCTAATTTTTTGTTTTTGGATTTTTGTATTTTTGTATTTTTTGGTATTTTTCATGGATCTTTACCAATGCATTGGATGAGCTAGGTGTAAAACCTTTTAAGATGCAAGTTGTTGAGGGGTTCATCAAAAAAATCCCCTTCTAGTGTGGATAACTGATATGCTTCTGATCTAGAGACTGATACTATAACAAAGGGACCCACCCAGTTAGTTTCAAATTTCCCCTTCTTCTCTCGATCTTGTTGATTACAAATATTTTCTTTTAAGACTAAATTGCCCACCTGAAATGCTCTAGGTATTAATCTGTGATTGTAGCTCCTAGATATCCTTTTTGATAAGCTTTTAGGTGATCAATTGCTTGCTTTCGGTGTTCATTCATTAGTTCTAATTCTTGTAGCATAGATACTCTATAATCCTTGTCTATAATCATCCCTTTAAGTGACACACACAAGGATGGTATCTCAACCTCAATAGGTAGAATAACTTCTAATCCATAGACTAGAGAATAGGGTGTTTCTCCTGTCGGGGTATTGATATTGGTTCTATAAGCCCACAATGTCGGGTTTAGTTGAACATGCCAATCATGTCCAGCTTCATTGATGGTTTTCTTCAAAATCTTCAAGATAGTCTTGTTTGAGCCCTTTGCTTGTCCATTCCCTTGGGGATAGTAAGGTGTAGAAAACTAATGTTGGATATGAAATATTTCACATAGCTCTTTAATATCTTGATTCTTACAGGGTCGACCATTGTCTATAATGATAGATTGAGGAACACCATACTAATAGATGAGATAATTCAGGATGAATGATGATATTTGTTTCCTAGTGATGGTGATTAAAGGAACAACTTCAATCCACTTGGTGAAGTATTTTGTGGTTGTGATTATAAAATTATGTCTATTGGAAGAAGAGGGGTGAATCTTACCTACAAGGTCCAATCCCCACTGACAAAAAATCCATGTAGCTGTGAAAGAATGCAACTCTTGTGCTGGTGCATGTATCAAGTTTCCATGAATTTGACATTTGGAACACCTTTTGACATACTGAAATGACACTTTCTCCATATTTAGTCGATAATACCCCAATCATAATAATTTCTTAGCTAAGGTTAAGCCACTTGAATTTGTGCCACAAATACCTTCGTGAACCTCTTATAAAGTAGTTGCAGCTTCATTACATTCTAGACACCAAAGAAGAGTACCATCCAAACCTTGTTTATAAAGCACATCAGCTATTAGGGTGTGGCGAGCCGCTTGTCGAATGAATTTTCATTTTTGGTTTCGAGATAAGTTAATGGGAAGGGTATTGTCTTGCAAGTAGGTATGGATCTCTCCATAGAGGGAAATTTGAGGTTCAACAATATGGTGTCACTTGGGATTCTAGATCTTCATAGGCTAGGTTGGACACTTGTTCTACCATGAATTCATAATGTCTTCATTATTCAGGTATTTGCAAGAGAGAAGCAATGGTGGCCATTGCATATGCAGCTTTGTTTTCTATTTTAGGAACCTCTACAAACTTGATCTCAACAAAGTACTTTTGAAATCATCCAACATCCTCTTGTAGGGTAGAAACTTGTCATCCTTTGTTTGATAATCATCATTGAAAATCATCATTGACTTGGTTGATGACCAGTTGTGAGTCACCATAGACTAGCAATTTTGTGATTTTTCATTCAACAACTATCTTGATTCCAATGATCAATGCTTCATATTTAGCTATGTTGTTAGTATAGGGGAACATTAATCTATAGGGTTTAGGAATTTTGTATCCTTGCGGTGAAACAAATAGGATTCCTACACCTGATCCATGTTGTGTATAAGAGCCATCAAAGTATAGTAGCCACTATTGTGTAGATATAGTTAGGATATCATTATTAGGGAATTCAATGTTCATTGGATTGTTTTCCAACAATGGTGCTTTAGCTAGTTGATATGCTATGGGTTGACCTTTAATTGCTTTCCTGTCCAAGTTTTGTATGTCAAACTCACTCAATATCCTGACCCGCTTGGCTAACCTCCCTGTTAAAGTAGCTTTGTTGAGTAAGTACTTTAATGGGTCAATTTTGGCAATGAGGTTGATGGTGTGAGTTAGCATATAGTGCCTTAATTGTTGTGTAGCAAATACAACCACTAAGTAGGATTTCTCAATAAAGGTGTAATTGATCTCATAACCATTTAAGGTCTTGTTAATATAATATATGGCCCTCTCCTTCCCTGTAGAATCTTCCAATGCTAATAAGGCTCCCAAAGATATCTCAGTTGTTGCAATGTATAGTAATAATGGTTTTCCCTTGACTGGTGGTCTCAATAGAGGTGGTTCCATCAGTTACTGCTTTATTTGACTGAAGGAAGCTTCACATTTGTCATCCCACTTGAAAAAGACATTCTTGTGTAATAAGTGGTTGAAAGGATGAGTTTTATCAGCTAGTTGTGCAATGAATCTTCTGATCGACTGGAACCTTTCTTGTAATGATCTGAGTTGATGGAATTTTTTAGGAGGATGCATTTCCATGATGGCTTTGACCTTTGTAGGATCCACCTCAATTCCTTTAGTAGAGACAATGCATCCCAAAAGTTTAGTTGATGTTACATTGAACACACATTTCTTGGGATTTAACCTCATGTTGAATTTCTCTAGTCTTGTGAAGATTTTGTCTAGAATGTCTAAGTGTCCTCTAGTGTAGGATTTTTCCAATAGATCATCTACATAGTCTTCCATAAAATTATTCATCATGTCATGGAAGATTGTAGTCATAGCTCTCTGATATGTAGCTCCATCATTTTTCAACCCAAAAGGTATCACATTCCAACAAAAAGTGCCCCAAGGACATGTGAAGGTCATTTTATCTTGATCTTCAAATGCTATCTTTATTTGGTTGTATCCTGAAAAATCCATCCATAAGTGATAACATTTTGTGCCCAACAGTCAAGTCTACAATCAAATCAATGTTTCGTAGAGGAAAACCATCTTTCAGGCAGGCTTTGTTAAGATCCCTAAAGTCTGTGCATATCCTGATGCTCTTATCTAGTTTGGATACTAGAACAATTTTTGATATCCACTCGACATAGTCAATAGATCTTATAAATCCTACATCTAATACCTTTTTCAACTGAACTTTTACTAGAAGGGCAATATGGGGATGAATCTTTCTCAATTTTTTCTTTACCAGCTTTGTGCTAGGTGGTAATGATAAGTGATGAATAATGAGTTCTGTATCTATGCCTGGCATGTTAGCATATGACAAAGTAAATTTGATTTTCCTCTCCTTAAAGAATTTTGTGAAATGAGGTTTCTCTTCTTCTATCATGGATTCTGTTAAATGCAGGGTATTCACTATTTTAGTTGTACCAATATTGATGGATTGTGTAGGTTCTATCAGTAATGAAGATCTCTCTTGATAGTGTTCTGGGAGATTGTCAAACCTTCCATCTCTTGGTGCCTCAAGGAGGTTTTCACCTTGAGATACACTCTTTGTTTTTACTTTTTTTTGATTTAATAGTGTCATTAGATGGTTTTCACTATTAGACTCATTTCGTATATTTTTCATTTTGCAGTTGAAAGGTTTGGCACTCCCTTCATCAAGAGCTTCATTCTAAGATTCAATGGTAGAACATGTGTCAGGATTATTGGAACATAGGAAGTTCACGAGGGCATCATCATTCAAAAAGGTGGGAATGTCAAGCACCTCATTTTGATCCCAATCAATTAGTTCAAGATGCATTAAGGATAAGGAATCATTAGATTGGCCAAGGTCATAAGGTGTAAGTGTCAGGATAGCCATGTCTTTAAAGTGTTCAATGAGGTCTAGGATGTTACTCTCTTCTAATGTGTCTATCTTGCTTGAAGAATGATCATATTCACTCAAGTCAATGGAATACTACAATCCATATTCAAGGGGTCTAGAACCAGAACTTTTTCCTTTCATACATATTGGTGTATACTTTTGGATTACATTGATCTCTTTGTCATGGCAAGACTCTTCAGAGAGGGATTCCCATTCATATTCATTGGAATCTATTTCATGATTCTCACTAGCCTATAGTTGTAAGATTCTTTTGACAACTCTTTGAGTAGCTTCCTCTTTTGAGTCTTCCCTATACCCTAGTCCTGTTTTGTCTTTGGGATTCATTTTGAGGAGCTGTATTGGTTCAATGATGCCTTCTTTTCTTTAACCCAAAGGACCATTTCCCTCATATCCCATTTTTTTTAGGATTGTTTGACCTTTGCCATACTTATATGTGGATATATTAGACACTATTACCTATGAAGGTTCTTCATCTTTGTATAACCAGTTTAGGACATCCTTGTCTTCTGATTCCTCTACTTGAGTGCTTGCTTTTATAAACTTTCCATCAAAGAGCGTGATGGGTTGTAAAGATTGTTTTCTTGACGTGGATGGTTGTCCATGTGACTTAGGAGAAGATGAAAGTTGTGATAAGTATGAAGATTGATCAAATGAGTATTCCCCCATGCCCTTGTATTTTATTTGGATGTTTTCTAACTATTTTGATAAGGCATCAAACTGGCTTCCATTGTTGCATGAAATAGAGTCAACGACCCCTTTGTCTTTTGATTGAGCCTTTTCCTTATACTGTCTTGATGAAGAACCCACTAGACTTTCTTTTTTTGATTGATCAGAGTTGATGACTTCTTTATTATGTGGTACAAAGGTATCTTGACTTGTTCTAAGTGCATTACAATATTGGGGATTGTTAGAATCTGCAACAATGGTGACCTCTTATCCATTGAAATGAATTTTAGGCACTAATGATAGGTTCATGGTACCGCATGCATTTCATGAATCCATGGTCACCCTAAGAGTATGTTATATGTCAATTCCTTGTCTAACAACTAACAAATTATGTCTTTGATGATTGGTCCCACTTAAATGGTTAAGATGATCAATCCTTGGGAGGACCATTCTTCATCATCATATGCCTTTATGGTGATTTTCCTTCTAGGATCAATAGCATTTTCAGAATATCCTAATGCATGAACTAGCTTGAGAGTGCATATATTTAGGCCTACTCCTCCATCTATAAGGACACATTTGATGTGATGATTATGGATTAGGACTTCAATGTGGAGAGAAACATTGTGTGGATGCGTGGTGGATGCCTCGTCATGTTCAAATAATGATAAGCAATGACGTGCAGTCAAATGTCCCACCATAGTTTGAAATGTATAGACTTCCAGATTGTTTGGTACTGTGGTGGTAACTAAATCTTGTTCCACGATTCTTTGTGTGCTGGTGAAATCTTGAGAAGTTCCAATATGGATATTTGAGTGGGTATATTTTGTAACTAATTAGCGATGTTATATTGAGTTACAAGAAAAATAGTATTTTTGGATGTGGAAGGGGTATCTCCTTTCAATGTTACCTAGGCTTGTCCTCTTGTAATCGCATTGATAGGTGTATTGTCTTGATTGTTTGTGATTTTGATGACGTTAATTCAAATTTCATTCATTTCAACATTAGTGCTTAGATTTTGAGGTACAAGGTCATTGATTTGATGTGAGATGGTTTCATCATTGTGCTGGGTTTCAGTAGTGGCATCCTTCCCTTGGCTTCCAATTTCACTGTCTTGGATGGAATTCTCAACCGTCTCAATATAATGAATGGTAGTTTCATAAACATAGTTTATATTCTTTCCTTTGGTATTCAATGTAGAGGACTCTCCCTTTTCATAATTGGGTAAATGGTTCTTGAACACTCCCTTATCACTATTTGTTTGAGGTCCTTCAATGTGTACCTTTTTGTTATCAATGAGATCTTGGATTGCATGTTTTAATTGCCAACAATCTTTCATCATATGACCCTTGTTTTGATGATAATCACAGTAATGGGAATCATTCTACCAAAAGGGTTTGACTTGCGGATCCCAATTTTGTGCTTCTAGCACCATGATAAGCTTAGCCTCAGTAAGTTCCTTTGAGGAATCTAAGGATTGTCCTAATGGTGTGAATTTTTGTTGATTGGAAGGTTTTGGAAATGGTGTTGCTTTAGTCCCTAGATTAGTTTTATTGTTGTTTTGGCTAACATTTGGAGTGTTGGGAGGATTGTTGGTCTGATTAGTCTTGGTGGTAGCTACCATTAGGTTGAATACTGGTTTTGTATTTTGATTTTCAGCTATGACCTCATTGTTACCCACATTCTTGTTTCATTGCCAAAATTTAGGTTTGTCCCCACCATTGTAGTTGTTAGAGGAAGTTGATGAATTTTTTTCATTCTATACTTTAATGACCCCTCTTTTGACTAATGCTTCTTCAATTTTAATTATGTTTTCAATCAATTGTTTGAAGGTAGGGGACATTGTAATTCCAATCTATAACTCATCTCATCATTTAGGTTGTTAATGAAAATATCTATCTTTTCCTTTTCGGGTACAGGATGAGAATACCTTGCAAACAATCTCCTCCATTTTTGTAAGAAAATGAGGAAGGATTCACCCTTTTTTCTATTTTAAGTTGCAAAGGTCTTTCATGGTGATATCATGATGGATATTGTAAGAGTATTGAGTGAGAAATCTATTGACCAACTCTTCAAATGTGTTGATGGGGGGTGTAATCTTTGAAAACCATTCAAGGGATGTCCCTCCTAGACTTCATGGAAATAGTCTCATCAAATAAGTTTCCTCATGCATAAATTCTTGACTCATGGTTCAGAATTCCCTTACATGATCTAATGGATCAGTTGTACCATTGTATTTATCATACTTTGGAAATTCACTATGTTTAGGGAAAGGAATCATGTTGATGGATTAATTTAAGGGATAAGGACAAATGTCCTCAGTCAAGCATCATTTCAAAATTCCCCTTTGCATATTTAGAATTTTTTGTTGAAGGTTCTTCATATGTTGAGTTAAGGAAACCATTTGTTTTGTTTCCTTACAGGCTTTTGGAGAGGTGCTTTTAAGATGTTGATATCAAAATTAGGGGGAAGTTTGAGTCCTTTATTGGCTAACATTAATGGACAATTTTCCTCATCTCTTTCAAAAATATTTTCCAAAAACTTATGGAAGTTGGGGTCTTGTTCCGCTTGTTGGATATCCTCATCATTTATTTCTTCCCCTTGAGTGTTGTTGAGTCCAAGAATAGGGATTTCTTCTACATCAGCCATGTTGCTAGGGATCTCACTTTTTTGAGGTTCAATGTTGGGAGTTTTAATATCAAAAGCTTCAATACTCAGACTTCCTATGTTTTCTATTTCAAAGTTGGGTGTTCCAAGTTCCTTGTCCTTAAGTCTCCTCTTTTGTGATCTTGTTTGCATAGGCATACAAGTGTTATGATTTAGACTAAGCTTTGATCTAAGTTTGAAATAGTTCCAAGGATTACAACTAAGTCAAATAGAATGACAAATTCTATTGATTAGGCTATGTTTGATTTGATTACATGACATAGTTTTGTGATTAAAGGATGACAAATCTTGAAGATGGAACTAGGTTGTACAAAGAAAGATGTGATGGATATTGATGATTTAGGCACCTTGAAATGTTTAGATCTAGGTTTAGTTTGAAAATTTCCACTTGTATAGGTATGTTTCAACAATGTTTAGACTTCTAAGGTATCTAAGGAACAATCTTGGACTCAGAGTTTTGATCCAAGAGGTGTAATTAAGGTACTCAAAATGTTGGAAAAGTCTTGGATTTTGACAATAGTACATCATGTATAACTCTAGATTGTCCTCACAAGCTATCTTGTAAAAATTGAAGGTTAACCTTTCTCTAAATTCATAGAGCATATACAAACATTTTTTATGTCGTTTTGGACTACGAGGTTTGATCTTTGGTTTTCTAATCTTAACCTTTCATGAAATCATCATGTAAACCACATATTTTGACTCTATTTTTCCTAAGGAAAGGTTGAACACTACTGAAAGGATTGATTTTCTAAAGATGGATGGACCTAAGTTACTGACTTGTCTACCTCAATGAATGTAGTTCTGAATTAAATTTTTCACTTTCAAAATGTAATTTTTTTATGGTATTTTGTTTGAGTTTCATTTTGAAGACACATCAAGCAGAATATACACTCCTAAGGCTATGTAAAACTATACTCTTTTAGATTCCATGCAGGTTTTACCCCATCCACACTATCTTTAGTGGATGAATTCAAAAGCTTGGTTGCACGAGCTCCCCCTTATAGTGCACTCTCTTCTCAAGCCAACCAAGCTTCTAGTCCCCATGAAACTCCCACAGCGAACTGATCAACTCTACTAAAAATTGTGAGAATTTGGATGCCTTAGCAATGACCGTTGTTGCACCACATAATAGATAAAGGATTTTGGAAAATCTACAAGGGTTTTAATTCAGGAATTCTATTTGAGGGGGATAATCCATGTGGTGATAGTCCCTTTCGATCCATCTCGTCAGAATTATTGTCGTGATACTTGAACTTTCCTCAAGTATCCACATTTATATCCTGGTTGGAAGTCACTTGGATTTAGAGTGTTACCAGTTGGGTCATTCCCTTAGGTGATTACTTTTTCCCACAAGGCAGGCCCTCTAAGATAAAAAAAGCAAGTATGTACCCATAGTTTGATCAATCTTTATTTCACATGAATAAAAAGAGAACTCATGCCATATACTCCACTTACACTCACACATAAACAAGAATGGGTCTAGCTTTTTGGATCACCTAGTTAAGGGGAGAGCATATGCCTACCATCCATCACATACAAAAGACATGGTGTTTATCAACTTGTTAATTAAGCTATGTTCCTAACTTAACCAAAAGGAAACATGATATATGTTAACCTTTTAATTAAGCAACATTCCTATCTTAACCAAAAGGAAACAAGTGAATAACGTCCAACCCTTACAATATGTTAGTAGTTTATGTTTTGAGTCTTTGATAGTGAATTCTGGGAAAACCTACAAATGCACAACACAAAATGTGATTTTTGATTTTGGTGACAAACTACAAGAGGCACCAAAACAGAGATAAGAGGCACCAAAACAAAGACAAAAAGCTCAAAAATAGAGTTAGGCAAGCTAGAACTCCCTGAAATAGTTTGCAAGAGGCACCAAAATAGGTGCAAGAAGTGCCAAAACTCCAGAAATAGTGTAGAAGGGTCCTAGAACATGTGAGAATAGTCTCAAAACAAGTTGCAAGAGTGCCAAAACTCAAGAAAGAGGCCCCAAAACTCCAAAAGTGGCCCAAAATGGTTCTAGAATAGGTGAAAACAATCTCAAAATAACTTGCAAGAGCCACCAAAACACTAACAAGAGGTGCCAAAACTCTAAAAGTGGCCTAAAATGGTTCTAGAATAGGTGAAAATAGTCTTGGAACAACTTGCAAGAGGTGCCAAAATAGGTACAAGAGGCCCCAAAACTCTCAGAACAAGCCATAATGGTCTCAAAATAGCTAAAAATAGTCTTTGAACTGCTTGCAAGAGGTGCTAGAATAGATACAAGAGACCCCAAAACTCTAAAAATAGCCCAGAAATGCCTCAAAATAGCTCAGAACTGTCTCCAAACCAGTGCAAAGCGTTCCCAAGTCATAAACATTGAACATACAATCATCAAATCATCAAAAAGGTTAGCAATAAGTGAGGCAAAAGCCCCACGGTGGGTGCCATTTTGTGTGTGTTTTGAATGTGAAGAGTATTCTAATGTCAACACAAACCTTAATGAAATAGTTTACATTGAAAGTTTGAAGCAAGTAAAACTACTCTATTCATATTACATTCAAATCTTCCAAATACATATCATTTTCCTCTAATTCTAGGCATTTATTAAACTATTTGGCCCTCAGATTTCTCTGGGAACAAAGGTTGTTAAAATGACTACCTAGAAAATGAGATTTGATGCTTAATATGCAAGCTAAGATGATTTCTATGTTCAAATGTGTGCTGGAAGGATTAGTGGTATGCTTCTGAATGAAACAAGATGATGGAATTGATGATGAATACAATGATAAAAGAAGGATGATGTTGATGATAGATGAACAAGTGGAGATGAGTGAGATGATATGAAGCTATAGTGAACTATCCATGATTATGAATATGATCAAATGCAAACATAAAAAAAACTAACCTAAAATGTAACCATGATGCAATGGGGATGATAAAATGTAACTATGAAGCAATTAATTAATCTAAGATGAGAATGAAAAGTAACACATGATAAGAAAACTAGGTATAAGACTCCATGAAAGCTCCAAGCTCCTAAGATAAACCTGCATAGTAACTTTACTCAAATTGTAGATGATAAATACTAAGGCAATAGGGTGTATTTATCGGGTTTCTCAAGCATTTTATGAGGTGGCACCTATCAACGGTCTAGATTAGAAGGAGAAATAATAGATGGTGGAGATGAAAGGAATCAAGATGTTGTCCCCTTGACCAAAGACAACATGCCATGTGTGTGGAGAGAATCCTTTGACCAATTGGAAACATGCCAAATGTATGGGATTCCCAAGTGTTTGAAACAAAGACCCATGTGCTCCAAATTTGTTGGAAGTGTGTGGGAATAAAGCCATGTGATTTTTCTCATTGGTGGAAGTGTGTGAGGAAAATTCTAATTAATAATTAGGCTTATTTATTTTCATCTGACCTTTATGAGGTGGCACACAAAAAGTTGTAGAAATGTGCTCTAATTCTTAATCAGGATTAAGGAATGTTAATTAAATAAACATGTTTAGGATATTTTGTTTATTTAATTATTTATAGGAATGTGATTTAGGAGAATTAATAGAAGAGTGAGCAATATAAATAAAGTAAGGCCTTATTTATATGTAGTTGAAGCATTAATCAAATAGGTTGTATTTAATTAATTGAATATGATGATCATTTTTAGGTGTATTCACATACCATCAAGAGAAATGGATCCTCTACCACAAATTACACCACCTTTATCATCACCAAATCTTACAACATCACCATCATACTTTTAAAGACTCATAAACTTATTTTTATCACCTGTCATGTGATGAGAGTGTCAACTGTCAATCACCCATTCATATTTTTCTTCAATTCTGGCTACTAGAGCTTTTTCCATATTCATGCAACTAGTAGATCTAGTAGGTACCAAATCATTTTTCTTGATAGAAATAAATACCCATTGATCTTCACTTGCATTCCCTTTATCAGATTCATCATCTATCACACCTTCATCAACAACATAATAACACTTTCTTTGGAATCTAGGCTTCTTAGGTCTTGGCTTAGGAACTCTTTTTGGACACCTTGAGGCAAAATGACCTATCTTTTTGCAAGAAAAACATTTAAGAGGAAATTTCCCTTTATACTTACCTTCTCCTCTAGGTACTCTCTTGACAAGAAGTGCTTCAAGCTCATCTAGCTTTCTCTCTTCTTCTTATTTCTCTCTCATTTCTTTCTCATACTTGGACAAGTTTCTAGAAAAAATTTCTCCTAGATCATATCTTCGCTTATCTTTTCTAGAGGTAGTAGCTTTGAATTCAGATTCTATCTTAGGAAGACCATCACCAAACTCAGTTAAGTCAAAAGAAACAAGCTTACCAATCAATGTGTCTTTATTTACATTTATCACAGTTTGGATTTCCTCAATAGCATCCAATTTGTGTTTCTATGTAGGAGGCAAGGATCTGAGCACTTTGGTAAAAATCTCTGATTTTTCCAATGTTCCACCAACACATCTGATATTATACACAAGTTCATTCACTCTTTGCATGATAGCAGTAATGCTTTCATCTTCACCCATTTTCAATGTTTCATATTTTTCTTTAGAACTTTACAGCTTAACAATCTTCAAATGGGTATCACCTTTTTACAAATTTTCTAATTTTTTCTAGATCTCATAAGTAGTCTTCAAATCCATTACATTCGTCATCTCTAAATTAGTTACAACACTCAACAATGCTTCCTTATCTCTAATATTGTACTCAACATCCTTAATCTCAGTAGAAGGAGAAGGACCATTTTGTGGGATGATATACCTATTCCTTGTAATATTCTAGTAGAATTCACCAATGCATCTTAGATGATACTCCATTTCATTCTTCCACAGAGACTAATTTGTTCCATCAAATCTCAGACTATCCTTCTTACATGTTTACATACCAAATCAAGTCAAACTATTAAACTTCTTGCAAGGAACCTACTCTAATACCTGTTGTTGGCAACACAAGGGTAGACAACTAAGAGGGGGGTGAATCAATTGTCTCATAAATTTTAAAAAATTAAAATTCTTCTCAGATCTGATTAATAACCATGAAAGCATAAATCATTACCACAACAAAAACACACATAACACCAAGATTTTTGTGTGCAAAGCCTGTTAGGGGAAAAACCATGGTGGAGGTTAGTCCACAAGATTATACCCTATTAAAATTATAAAGGAATAAATGGAGAATGCACATGTATTCAGGAACACTACCTAGAGCTCACCATTCAAATACAACAAGGCTTACTACCCAAAGGAAGACTCACTGTCTTATATAAAGGTTCAGATTACATCCAAAAGATTTTGAACTGTGAAAATAGCATCTACTCATGCCTATTTACAATTTCGGTTAAGCATATAAACTCTGCTCACTCTTCTTCACACTTAACTTCTTCCTTCCAATGATTAGGAAATTATTTGCACACATGAATCACACACTTCACTTCACCATCATAACTTAAAATGATAAAATAATCACTCATATATATCTGCAACCAAGAATAACATCATCTACATGTTAGGTTCAATAAAATATAAAATGAATACAAACTGTCAGCCCAAAATATAAATAATTATCAATGTGAATCAACCAACTTCATCCACAACAAAGTGAAGACCCAAAACAACATCCTTGAACATGAAATACCTTCAATAATTATTCCTTGAAGGTCCACAACATTCTACAATCACCCTATCAGCCAAGAACATGAAAAACATCAACACACACGAGAAAATATCCAATCACAAGCACACCAATCAATGCAGACATGTAACAAAGAATGACCACAATATAGAAACTTCCACAAGCATCATGAATCACTAGAGAATCATCCACAACACTTGATGTTACCAAAATCACATCATCTTCTTTCAGAAACACCAAATGAAGCAACAAAAAAAATTGTCAAAACATAGATACTCATAACTCGATCAAATTTTCATGCAAATCTTTGAAACTTAATGTAGATAAACTAGATATACTCAACAAAAAACCCTTTAATCCACAACCTCTGATCATCAACATACTGAGATGGCCATCAGCATGTGGTCCATACTGAACTTGACAACTTACAACTTTCTTTATTACAATTTTCTCAATATCCTCAACATATACAACCTCTAATGACATTAATGCCAATGGTGTTGACATCAACGACAACCACATATCAGCAACATCCAACAACACTATCAACTACATGGAAGTGGGTTTGTTCACAAAAGGGGGGAATTTGTAATGCACACAAACAACTCCAATTTTAGATGGTTTGAATGATTGAACGTTAAAACTATGTAATTTTCCCATTTAAACCCACTTAATTGGTGTATTGAAGCATAATAAATACAAGGTGAGGAAAATAAATGTTTTGGTAGGTGGGGAAAACAAGATGACAAGACATTGTTGCCACTAAACATTTGGTGTTAGAGAGGTCACAAAGGAGATATTGATGAGGAGAAACTCAACTAAAAATTCAATCCAAGAGAGAAGAGATTGAAAAGGAACTAGGGATGAAACCCAACAAGGATGGCATCCCATCACAAGAAACTGTGAAACTCCAAGAAGAAGAGAAAAGGGGAGGTAAAAAGGGAGGAAAGAAAAAAATAAAACCAAAGAAATCAAAGAAAAGAGAGAAAGAGAAAGAAAGAGATAGAAAGAAAAAGATGCAGTGTGAGTGCAAGGAATGTGATACATTTTTACTTAATCCATCTTAATCACCAACCATTAAATTCCAAAAATGTGTGAAGATAAACATTGATACACTTATATAGACAAAATGATTAGCTAGATGTAATTTAATTTATTGAATCTAAATTTCACAATTCTATTAACTAGCAATCGTATGCATAGGCATCTGACAATCATCCGATAGGGGCCTACCATAGTGGGGAACGTTTGTGGTGAGGAGGGTTGAAATTTTTTATATGCATGGAAAGGTGACTGTGAATGAAATGGATGAGTAAGATTCTATGAATTAAATAATCATAAAGAACATTTTGTATAGATTTTAGTTAATAGTATTAAATAATTTTGAAATCAATTTTTAAATTTGTTTAAAAGTGGGAACTTAAAAATTAAATTAAATAATAAATTTAAAATAATTTTTTCTCCTAGCTAGAATACTTAAATTTTATATTCAATGGCAACAGATGCACATGTATATTGTCACTTTTTATGTAGCCAATTGAATTAATTAATCATTTAATTTTGAAGTCAATGGAAGTTTTCTATAAGGGTCATCAGACATGTGTGTATTTTTTAAAATTGGACAAAAAAATACACATTTTTTCCATGAAAGGAAGACATTCAATATTGAGTACTTTTTATAATTAGTATATTTATATCATTTTTGAAATTAAAGTTTTAGTATGCATGTTTTTTTTTATGAGAGATGGAAATTAGATATAGGCATTTGCATTTGTAATTGTATTTCTATCTAGAGAAGCTATGAGACCAATTTGTATCTAAAAATTGGGATAGGGGTCTACCACAAATTGGAAATGAGTGGATTGTAAGGAAGGAAGTTGTTAATATTTGCAAGTATTAGAGAAAGTAGGAAAAAGGAAAGCATGTTAATAATTAAATATGGATTAAGAGGAGGTGAATGACAATAATATTTTTTGAATATGAAGCAATTAATCGTGAATATTTTTATTTACAATAATTGTTCTAAAATGGTTTATATAATTCTATATGTATCATACTGTAATAGTTGTTAGGCCTAGATGTACATTTATGTTTGATTTTTTTGTCTAGTTGATGAATTAATTGATTAATTATGATTTAAATATCGTAAGGTAGATATGAATACTAATAGATAGGAAGCTTGAAGTTGTGGATTAATTAACATAAACATTAGAGTTTTTCATTTCACAAGGTAGCCAAAATAGTTGACATCATTGTATTAGAGCAATGAATATGCTTAGCTGGAATATTAGTAAACACCTACCATTTTGTGTGGCATACATTGATTAAGTTGTATTGTTGAAAGAGCCATTGTGGTGTGGGTTTGATACCAGACCACTACAAAAATTGTCAACATCGTCTCTATTTTTTAGCAAGGTGGAGGGTTGTAAAACTAGTATGGTGCGCAATCTATAAGTTGTTCTCAATGGGAATTTTTCTAAAACCAGTAATTTATTATTCATGTGTTTTGTTGTCTATTTATTATTGCTTTTTTCTTAATAAATCACATTTTTTGAACTGAATACAATTCAAATTTGTAAAGTATTAGTGTTCTTAAGTAATATTAGGAAAATTATTTTTAAATAATTTTTTTCTTTATAAATCACATTTTCTCAATTGAATACAATTGAAATTTGTAAGGTATTTTCTTTCTTAAAAATTATAATCTTTGTCCAAAATTTAAGGTATTATATATTTTGTGTCAATAGAGTGTTTATTTGATGTTGTTTTATAGGTAAATCAATTACATTTGATTCATTAAATTGGGAAGATGGTTCTTGTGTTCAGGAATAGGATTTACGAGTTACAAAGCGGCTACCAAATTGTAAATTATGTGCTATCTTCATAACATCAAATTAACAGGTATGCTTTTGAAAATGTGATTCAATTAATATAGTTATGTCTTTTGGAAAAGTGATTTTGTTAGTTTAGTTATAATGGACATCAAAAGTGGCTTTTGCAAAAAATTGAAGATGCTATAAGTATTATCAACTCCATAATTCTAGGATTTGAACTACATGCATACTTTGTCAATGTGTTTTAATTCATTTAGAAGCTACATATTGTTTGCAAGGAACATTATAAAGATGTCGCCAAATGTATACAACAATTTTTCTAGACATATATAAATATATATATATATATATATATAAGAAAAAGTGTATGTCGTTAAATGTAGAACTACAAAATCTATGCTTGTTTGTCTTCCTACCATAATGGTATAATGAGGACACATGGCCTATATTGAGAGCCTTAAGCAAGAGAAGAATGAAACATGCATAGGAGATACCATGGAAACTCAACATTCGTTATTATTTTATTTGAATGAAAAGGCATGCCTTGTTTTGAGGCAATACAAAAAACAAGATAGTACATGTATACAAAAATTTGTGCATATAAATATATGTATGTAAGGTAAAAATGAATGATGTGAAATGGGAAGCCAGAGAAGAATGTGATGATTTTAACAATGGTTTGTTGTTTAAGCAGCATTGCACTTGCTATTTGCACAATGCATCATAATCAATATAAAAACCTACAAGTTGCTATTAATAGGAACAATAAGGACAGAATGAATGACATGGATAATAAATAATGTGCTATAAAACTAGCACCATAGTGGCTCTCTCAATAATGTAACTTAATAAATATACTTTCTCACACATTTCACAATGCATCAGTGTTAGACCCCTTTAGCCTAGTAGCAAAAGCAACAATAAACAAACAACTAAAGACGTCAATAATAAATTAATCAAACAATGATTTATTTCACATCCAAAAAGATGTACTAAACTTGTTGGAATAAAAAAGGAAGAATTAAATGTAACTAAGTATATGTGTAAAATGATCAAAGACAATGGAAAAGTAAAAACATTTAATGATATTTATGGCTGGTCAAATGAATCTATTTACTGACATGCTAGCATTATATAGTTGGGAGAGGTAAACTTTTTTTTGTGGAGCATCTACGTTGAAGCCAATGTATATGTAGCATTGAATTGAAAGAATCGCCATGTGGAAAATTCAACATGTAAACATCAAAGCACTTTTGGCCTATAGGGTATGCAATTTGAAATGTTATAAAACCCATGGAAAATTCCATAACTTATAATTTCATGACGAACTTCATGAAATTTAAAGGCATGGAAAATGCCATGGATTTTATAACATTTCGCTACACACCTTGTAGGGAAAGATCACTACTTTTGGTTCTTCATATCCACCAGTTTAAATGAAATATGTGCTACACCAATATGTATCCAATGAAGAGTATATCTGATGATTATAATTATGCAGATTTTTTCCTACAAAAGGAACATGGTCATTAGCAAAGAATAGTTTCATTTTCTTGAATCACATAGCATATCATTGAGTACACTTAATTGCATATGTGTGTATGTGTAGGATCATCATGGAAAAAATAGGCCCTTAAGTGGCAAAAAATTTAGAAAAATCAAAGTTAAGAAACTTGATGTAAAAAATTGAATAAGTTATCGATATTATTTCAAAAATATGCAAGAATACAATTTATAGAAAATTGAATGTAGTTTCTAAACTACTAGGTTTTTTTGAAATCTATTTGGTGAAACTTTGAAATTTCAATGTAGTAGTACTTAAATTTCATGGAAAACATAAGAAGTAGGTGTCTGTCTAACCACCCTAACCACAATAAAATGATAATATTTTTTTATAAGATTATAGATATAAGTAGAGGACTAATGTCCTAATTTGATGCATTTTTTTTGTAATGTTTTTCAAAGAAAATAATTAATTATGAATTTTTTATTACAACTTTAAAAAATATAAAAAACTTGTATGTCTGACCACCTTAACTTGGTGAAAGCTTCATGAATTTTTTTATTTATTTTTAATCCAATAGTATGCAAAACATAGAATGTGATGCATGTTTCAAATTCAAAAATTGTGATACTGTTTGAAATCTATAGATGTTTTCCAATCAACCTATCAATCAAGACTTTAGTTGTAATTCAAATAGAAAAAGAATAATAATTATTTATTAAATTCAAAGTAAAGAATAATTTATTTTGGTGGAATTTTGAGAATTTGCTTTAAAAACCCTTTTCGTTTCATCAATTTTGGGTTGAAAAAAAGTCTTCAGCCACATACCCTACACATACCCATCATATCACCACTTTTTGGCCCATCATGATCCTACACATACCCATGTGGAAATTTATATTCTTGGTAGAATCACATTTCATTGTAAAACAAGGTAAGTGGAACAATTAACAATATTTACAATTGGTTAATAAAATCTATTTATTGATAATAGGAGAGTTGTTTACTTACATGTCATGTTGGTGGTGTTCAATAAGAGTGAGCAGCATTGGATCAACTTGTTGGAGTAGGAAAGAATATGAAATAGAAAATTTACAATACATTAATTCCATTGTATGCCTATTGCTTATGTGCAACATTATAAAGCAAAAGATATAGACATAGAATAAAATAGGTTAGAATTGTTTGTTGTTAATAAAAAATAGATAAAATAGGAGATTTTGAATACATGGGATACTCGCAAAAAATTGTGTAAAGTAATCTACTAAAAATGTTGAAAAGACAATTGTGGAAACAATGAAAAATACAATGAATAGAATAGAATATTTGTGTTTTATGGAAAAGTGTGTGTGAGAATTTGTGTGTCTATGTATATAAGCAATAACAAATATACAATTGTAGAATCCAAAAGCACTAAACCCATGCTTGTTTTCCTCCTTACCATAATGGAATCATGAAGCCTCATGGGCTCTAGCCAAACCCTTGAGCAAAAAGGAAAGTAAGGTCCATGGAAAATTTCAAGGACTCTTAGCATATATGACAAAAAAAAAAAAAAAAATTCTAAAACAACTATTGGGAGAGCAGTTAAGAATCACAAGTTGACATACACAATTTACAATAGAATAATTTGCTTCAATGTCTATTGTATTTGTGCAGCATTAGAAAGGGGAAAATATCAATATAGAATAAAGTAGGTTAGGGTTATTTTTCCATGTATATAAGGAGCAAGAAATATATTGATGATAAAATTCAAAACCAGTAAACCCATGCTTGTTGTCCTCCCTACCATATTCACATCATAAATCCTCATGGGCTCTAGCCATATCCCCGAGAAAGAAAAGTATGTAAGGTCCATGGAAAATCTCAAGGACTCTTACCATATATCACACAATAAGAAGAGTAAGTAAAAGATGGTTGGGCTAAGTTGTTGCAGCATGAAAGGATGTGGAATAGAGAATTTACAATAGAGTAATTTTCTTGAATGTCTACTATATCTGTCCAACATTATAATGTAAATAATTTAGATATAGAGTAAAAGAGGTTAGCAATATTTGTTAAAAAAAGAAAGAGATAAATTGGAACATTTTGAATAAATGGCATGTTGACCAATAGTTCTGTGCAAGAAATCTTCGTTGTTATTTATTTGTATTTTTTCCGTGATACCCATTTTGGAGAGTTGAAAGACATAATCATTCTCTATTCACATGGTTTGATCACAGTTAAATCTTGTCCTTGTTGACTTGTATGGGCAGTGACTTGACCCACATTCTTTAATGGAAACATGGAGCATTGGAAGAATGTGGCTTGTCGGTGTTGTGGTTCTTGGTCAATAGCAGAGTATTGTAAAAATTGCTCGCTTTAGTGGAATGGAAGAACAAACACCACTCTCATATACTTCTGAGGATAAACAGTGTGATGCTATGAATAGTTTGTTTTTCTACTTAGAAGCACATGAAAGCGGTGTCTGGTTGCTATTCATATCCACATAGATCGATGCGTAGTATTTTTTTGCAACATTATAAAGGGAAAATAATATACATAGAAAAATAGAAGTTAGCATTGTTTGTTGTAAAAAGAAGAGATAAAACGAGAGATTTCAATACATGGGATATTGCCAAACAACTATGTATAAGCAATGCACTAAAAATGTTGAAAAGAGAGTTCTAGAAACAATGACAAATACAATAGAATAAAACAGAGTATGGTCATCTTGATATATATGTGTGATGAATCGAATGTGCAGAAAGATGGGTGTTGTGAACCAAACTCTATAACATTGCACCACTTTTTATGGGTTAAGAAGTATACGAAAAAGAGATATCCTAGTAAAGAAAAAGAATAATACAATTTGAAGACAGTTAGAAAAAAATTGGTTAGTGGAATATATAGAAGAATGGACAATAAAGGAAAGAATATAATAAAACATATTCACACAACACAAGTAATATATGTAATAGTTGACTAAATGTTCTTGCAACTTTAACTTCAAAAGATAGCAATAGTTGCATTGTCTCTTATCTATTGAACTTTATATCTTTAACTGATAGGATATTTGTTTGAAGTTGGTATTTTCTAAGAAGAGAGCATTTAATTGTGCAATATTTGTAACACTTGAAATAAATGAGGGAAAAAGGATATCATGAAAAATTTTGATATAAGATTCAAGTTACAATATTTCATAGTACATATTGAAAACAAATAGAGGAATTATATAGCAGGTATTAGAACAACAATTGTTTGATAGTAAATATTACACACAAAGAGGAAAATTGTATTAAGTGCCCTGGCAGACAGATAGATACATATGCACATATCTATATGTACTCAATTCCTTGATTGATATATAAAAAATACCCATATAGGAGCAATAATAGTTATATCTAGGTTCTTCCATTAAAATGCTTAGGGTTGACAATTTTATTGCCCAATTGTAGATTAAGATAGGACTGATTTTAACATATTGATAATGCCAGAATGGCTCTTTTAGCAATGCAACTGAATCAGTATATTTTCTATCATATTTTGTAGTACACTTCCCCACACTATAACATTGAATATTGCATTTACCTTTTGTTGCACAATTACACCACAATACATATATATACATATATAGAGAGATATACATATATGCAAACATATATATACATGTACATATGTATACATATACATCTATACACATACATACATATACATGTACATATATAGATACATATATATGCATGTATTGTAATGCCCTGCCTCGTAACCTAAAGAATGTTGCAATGACTACGATAGTGTAATATATATATATATATTTTTAAGTGTAAACATGAACTTCACTAATGGAAACATTCCCTAAGATACACGATGATGCACTACATGTAAATCCCATAGATGACAAAAGTAATTAGCATAGCATGTGTTTAATTCTTATAAACTTAAGAGCATACATTCATTAACAAATAAATTACATCATTAAAGATATAAAGAAAAAATATGATTCTTTCGTACATTGCAATTATAATAACATTTACAATACTCATTTCCAAATGAGGTAGGTAATAAAAAAGTGTATAATTACATGTTACAAAAGTTCTCCCCGATTACAATTGAGGAGTGATACAAGAATAAGGTTTCCACTGATACAAATAAGAAAATACTTTTCAGATACGAGCTCTACATCGAAGAAGTACTTGTCGCCACAAACAAGAACTGGGGACCCAACAGTGTAAGGTGCACATTCCACCCAACCAAGTGGTACCCGTTAGCCCACCCCCTATGCTAGGAGATAGTAAAAAGGCTCCCTAGACATAACCTACAAACCCTAGACACAGATGAAACCAATGAAAAAACTATACAAGTACAAACTTAACTTAATGGTTACACTACTTCTAGAACTAAAGGATCAAAAACACTAAGTTCACAAGGATACTATTATCATAGGTGGATTTTTATCACAATGTTGCATAGGTTACCCAGGAAAATCTTCCTAGGTTCTAGCCCCCATCTTGGGTTACCTTGGTAACCTCTTACGAAACCTGGCCCCACATGCAACCTGTTACAGAATCGAATATCTTTCATAATGACTAGATATCAATTTTTCCATTCTAGGCCTTCTCGACTCATCCTCAAGTCTAAACTAGCCCTTGAGTCCATGAGTGAGGCTTATTTAATCTAGTTAAAGGCTTTAGACTACCTAATGTGTTGATTTAGTTTTCACTGATTAAACTAACTCTACATGAGTTACCCTGGTACCACTTTGTGTGCCGGCCCTCATAAAGAGCCACTCCCCTAATAATAACACAAGGAAACTAATTCCACTAACTAAGGGTAGAAAAGTTGCACATAAACTAACATCAAAATAATCAACAATATAACAATAGACATCACAACCTGTTCATAGAACCAGGTGTCTAATCCAAATAAAACTATGTTTACTACCCTAGTTTGTTCAAAATATGGAATCATCATAAATACAACTACTTCATGAAGAAATTATATCTAGAAGACTTATTAACTCATATAATCCCCAATATGCCTAATAAGAGTAAAAATAATTTAAAGCAATTCAGGCATAATAAAAACCTAATATTAGGATTCACTAAATCTAATCAAATCAATTGCATATAGCATGAAAATTGATCAACTTTTTTATAGTTCTTTTCCCAAACAATAAAAATAAATTGAATCAATTAGTCTAATCCTGATTTTCTCAATTTCATATAAAAATAAATATCAATTTTCTTTTTTAAATTATATATTTCTTTTAAAATTGGTTAATCTCATGCATTACATGCATCTAATAAAGAAATCTTATTTAAATACTAAATTATTTTCCTAATACTATATATATATATTTATACAAATATAAATATATATTTACATATATATATTTATGTATATATAATATATATTTAAAATCTAAATTTAATAATCCAAGATTCGCTTTTCATAAAGTAAATTGTAATTATTAACTAAGTCACATTTAAGGTGGATGAAATTTAGGGTCTGTGTTACATACATATCCGTCGGCTCCTTTCATGGGCACGAACCTGTGTGGGTGGGGCGACACTGGGCTACTCCCACTGTTGGCTCCCCTAGGGGCAGCAGTTGTGGGAACAACCATAGTCCTTCCCCCCATCTTTTTTTTTTCAAACAAAAGTTTTAATGCAAAAATAAATCCATAGATTTATTCCTATGATTTTTTTTTAAAGAATTCACGTACGAATTTTTGATTTAATGAAATTAAAATTCCACAGAACAGTTTCACAATAAAATGCATAAGTGTATATTTGTATATGTATATGTATATATATTATTTATATACATACATATATATATACATTTTAATCAATAAATAAAATATTATAACCAGGTAATTATTTTCAAAGGGGGTTTTCCACAAGAAACTGAGAGATTTATCAATTTACACAATTTTACGAGGGATTTTAATTTCAATAATAGAGGGTTTCATTTTCAAATCCAATTCTCAAAATCTTTCCTACAGGAATAGTGCAGTTTAACACAAAGGTTTTTGTTTCCTCAAATTAATCAGTAAGTTTCTTTTACAAATCTACAAAGATTTTCTTCTATTTCCTTTTGATAATTTTCTATTGTTTTAATAATAACCTTCTGTGATGCTCTCTGATTTCAATATAAATTTTTGTTTTGTAATTTACAGAGAGAGGTAACAAATTTTCTACAGAAATATTTTCAACAAAATTTTACCAAGAAGAATAGAAGTTTCAATCAAATATTCTTCTACAGGTAATCTTTTAATTTTACAAATTTAACAAAACTTCTACAAAAATTAAATCTTTATACAGACAATCTTTTCAAATCACAATACAACTAATTAAATAGCAAAGAACCTATTTCCCTGTAGCTTGAAGAATTGACAGTTGAAGAAAAGTTTTGCCTGTTGCATGCAACTTCCAAATCCCTATTCAAATCTCCAGTTTTAAAAGGATGAAAATTACTGAACAAAAATAATCCCAAGATCTTCTTCAAGAATTTTAAAATCAAAACCTCAAAATAAAAATCACAATTTTTCTAGCAATACTCTGTTCCTTTTCTTTTCTGTGAAGTGCCTTTATTCCTTTTCCAAATCTAGCAATATTCTCTATGAGAAAATCCTCAACAAGAATTTGCATTTAATTTTACTAACACACATGGAAAATAAAGAAAATATCTTCTAACAAACTCACAGATATTTTCTTTTAACAATTATCAAGAATTATTCTATTTTATTGAATTTAAAGTTTCAAAAGAAATTTCATTTTCTTCAAATAGATTTAAAATTCCCATTCACACAAAAGCATTTAAACAATATTTAATCTATTCACTCAATAATAGGAAATTTAACCAATTAATTAATTTATTTAATAAAATAACTTTAATCGCAATGGTTAAATTATCTTACCAAATAAACTAATTTAATTAATTAAATAAAATAAGAATCATTTATCTACAATATTTAAAATTAATTAAATAAGCACTAAATTAAAACGAACATTAATCTAACATTAAACTCACAAAATAAACCTTGCTTAACAAATAACAAGGTAAACATAGATGTGACAACCAAACATACTAGACCTAAACTAATGGCATACTATGACTTGGTTTGAGGCTAGACTAGGAAAAACCTCATTACTATCTCCCAATCAACATTACCGTTGAGCCTGAGCACACTCAGACCTCTGAAACCAGGTGGAGTCGGTGTCATGTACCTGCAATCCTATAATCAGACATATATAATACATTTATATAATCCATGATTCAAACACACTGTGAAGAGAAAATTGTATAAATCACAGGGCACTCACAAGCGAGTGATGCAACTCCGTACTCTTCACCAATACAATATCACATCAAATTGACAAAATAAATATCAATTAATCTACCATGAATATATATAGCAATAACATCTCAGGTAAACATCTATGCTAACATAAAGCATGTCAGAAATAAACACCACCAAATAGTGTATCATCACATCATAAGATAAATCCACCATCGCTTTACAGTCAACAATCAAATACATCAAAACAAGGTATTAGGGTCTATCAAATTGAAACATACTGTCAAATAACATAAGAAAAATGGAGGGGTACTACATGTATATACATATATATATAACATATATATATATATATATATATATATATATATATATATATATATATATATATATATATATATATATATATATATATATATATATATATATATATATATATATATATATATATATATGCATATATTGTAAAGTTCGGCTCCACTATTTACCATTAGATAATATAGAGAAACACGAGAATTGTAGAAAAACTAACAAGGAAACACCGGAGAGCGACATACATATGAATCTTAATTATCATCTTAATACGTCTTATGACTGTCACATAGACTACTTGGGTTCTACCAATATGTTGCATGATACTCTTTTATCCTTTATCTGTTGAAAGCTTCCTATAACAAACTATTATTTTCCATTGTTCTTTTTCTTTGCAAGGAAAGAAAATGTATTGGTTAAGTTGCATTGTCAAAAGATCCATTGTGGTGTTACTTGCATATGAGGCTATTGTACGAATAGTCATCCTTGACTCTATTCTATAGTAGATCTGATAGTTTTGAAACTATTGTGTTGGGAAGTCTATAAGTTGTTTTACATGGGTATTTTCTATAAACCTTTTGTTCATCATATTTAATACCAAACATTGCAACTTAAATTTCCAATTAAGCCTATGGTTCTATATGCACTTTGCATAGATCATTTCGTCATATAATTGTTGCATAACATAGAGAAAATGGGCACTGACCTTAGGAACTAGGTTTGAATAATTGATTTGGTAAGTTGGAAGGATACATGCATTTGTTGATGTTGATATAGTTTTGTTACAATTTTCCTAGTTCTCTATATGTAAAGATGGGCTTGCTAGCTAGGTGGAAGCTGAGTGGCAAGTGTTTTTTGTCACAAGGGTGGAGCTTAGAAATTACATGGGTTGGGGGGTTTTGTTTGAGGTCTTTGCTAGGATTTTTGTTAGTGCAGCCACAAATTGGAGTTGTTGGAGATGGGGATCGACTTTTAATGATAGCCTAGAGGTTACCTCTTAAACAAAGGATATGCCTAAATATTCCTCATTAGTTAATAGAGATAGATAAGTAGAACCATAAACCAATGACAAACAAATTACTAACCCTCAACATATTTTCTAGAGAAAGAAAGGACATTTAATTGCAATTCCTCCATCCATATAAAATAATAATCTGTTTTAAAACTTGATAGTCAGTATAATGGAAAAGATACAAACATTTGACAACAACACATAGACAATAAATTAACCATCTATGCAAACTACTCATCTAGCAGGACGTACACTATACATATATATATATATATATATATATATATATATAGATACATTGCATTTATATATATATATATATATATATATATGCATGTATACATATATATACATCTATACATATATTGGATTGGTGGAGGTTAGCAATTACATGGGTTGGGGGGTTTCTTGTTTGAAGTCACCAGTGAGGTTTCCATTAGCACAATGGTAAATTGGTATGTCGGCGATGGGGATCTACTAGGGATCAATGAGACCACCATTTTTTAAATGTGGTGACATAGGTGTTGGTAATTATGTGGGGTGGGGATGGTTGAGAATGGTGCACTAGATATAGGGAATGTGAATGGAAAGTATTTGTTTGCATAAAGACCAATGTTTTATGTCATTGCACAATGGCGGCAAATGAAGTAAATGCAATATTGAATGTTGCCATGTGGGAGAGTATACTTTATATTCAATGTTGCAATATTGGAAAGTATACTTTAATGAAGTTATCCTATTGAAAGGGCCATCATCGTGTTGGTTTGGTAGTAGAATATTGTTAAAATCATCACATATAAATCCATTTTGTAGCAGATTGGAGGGTTTAGAAAGTGTCGTGGTCTAGAATGCATAAGTTATTTCACGTGGGTATTTTGTAAAATTAGTTTTGCATAGGCGGCTCATGTTGTGCTTCTATACGGATGAAGAAATAGTAGTTAAATCTTCTTTCTTTCACCTAAAAAATCTTTGTGCCTAGGAAGACAAGAAGGCAACTATGGGAACTTGGACAAATGTACTATGCAGAGTAGTCTATGTGGGATTCCTTTTCATTGTATGTACTGAAAACATTATGCAATATCTCTTTTGTGAATTCTCTATTTGAGTACTAAATCTACGCCTAGGAAATGTAGCTTAAATTTTTGATCAAGGTAATATGGGTTTCATGGCAAAGAATGCAGCTGCAAATTTTCTAGTAGGGAGGGCACCGTTTCTTTCCTTTGCAGTGACATGGGTGCTTACAGGTACATGGGTTGGTGGTGATGGAGAATGGTGTTGTTGCAACAAGGAAGGTGAATGAAAAGTGTTTGTTGGTATTGATGTTTGTTTTGTACACTTCTCAACACAGGCAGCGCGTATGTGCACTACCTCTCTTGAAAGGAAATCTCAAACTACAAGCTACTGAAAATCTCCCCAAGGTCTCTCAGGTGTCAGGTCATGACTTGCATGGAATTTCTCAATTGATATTTGATGTGATTTTGCTGGTAATCACGGGGTGGACTTACGAAGCTAGATGCAAGGTGGACCTTCAAATCCGAAGTTTTTTAAGATGGAAAATAAAGTCTATTTTGTTGTAGGTTCAAACAATAATCTAAAACTTTGATGTTTTCTTCAAGTTTGGCTTCACAATGTGCAATGAACCTTAGCATAGGCTATTTCCTAAAAAAAAGGGAAAAGAGCATGGAAGAGGGAAGGCTCCTAGATTTGTAACTAAATGTGAATAGTAATCATGGAGGTTTTGCTACGGACAACTCCCTTCAAACAGAGTTCTACTTAACCAAGAAATCTATAGTATCATGGGATTTGTGCTATCTTCAAAGGTCTACAAATATTTTACCGTTCATCTACCATTTACATGCATGAATAAAGATAAATAATTAAAGAGTAGCTTCAAATTTCAGCTGAGACTAACTTTGCAAAGCCATTTTCCAGCAGCAAATAGCAAAAAATATGGGCAAGGAGGCATCAACACAACATAAATTTCTCTAATGACAAAACAACATGACTAAAATCTATCAAATCTATAACATAGCTAACTAAAACAACAATGTGAATCTAACTAAAGCATTTAACAATGGAGATTGAACCATGCAACAAGTGGAGAAACCATAGAATACACCAAGTCAATATATTTTCATTGTAAATTTCAGTAGCATTCCTTTACAAAAATTCAACTCCCTTTTCCAAATGAGAGGAGACCCCTATTTATAGTGCCCAAAAAGCTAAATGAATGGCCAAGATTGATTTTCATTGTGTGGCCAAGATTCATTACAAAATAGGGTTTCACCTACCCCCAATATACTATAATTTCAAATTACATTCTTGTCCTTTCCCTATTTTGTCCTTTAGTGATGACACTGTAGCATTTTGTCTTTTACTGATTGCTTTTTTGCTGTAGCTATTCCTTTGGGAGCTCCTCATTGATAATAGGGTTGTCCTCCTATTTCTTTGAAGCTGAATATTCCATGAATTTTAGAATAACTAGCTGGAGCTTGTCTACCTCGATGATCTCATACCGCAACATCTGGTAACTCCATTCTTTTGCATTATCTTCAAGATTTCTCCAATCTTCATCATACTTTATGCCCTGATCCCTAAACAACTTTAATTGGTCGAAGGCACAGGTGGAAAAACTCAATTCCATTGTTATTTCATTGGACATCCCATCCTCCATCTTCTTGTGAAAGTAAGGCTTTCTCTTCTCTAAATCCATCTATACTACGGGCATGTCATACTCTATCATCAACTTCAGATATCAGGAACATTCCACCCTAATTTCCTTGACCCATTCGATGTCCAGATCCACCTTATTCATTATTTGTTCCAACCTTTCCTTTTTGTTGTCGAAATCCCACCTCCACATATCCATCAACTAGTGATCGTCACTTTTGAATACTAGCTGCTTTTCCCATGTGGCCTTTGCTAACTGGAGGATGGCCCCAATCTTTGGATAGGAGGAGTCATATGTTGCAGGGAAGTCAGTGCAGAGCTTCTTTGTGCTCTCCTGAAATTGTTGTACATCCAAGAACTTGTTTCCTATTCGAACAGGCCGGCTAATACCCATGTTCTTGACGTACAGGACCTGTTGGAACCAACTCTCTGTAGTCTTGTCCAAGTTCTTTCTTCTCTCCAATTTTTCAATTTTCTCTTTAGATAGCAATTGGGGTGGAGTCACGGATGTGGTAGGTAGGTCATCCACTGAAGACCATTGTTGGATGTAATATGTCAAGGTGGCCACTTGTGCTTTAAGTTCATCCTTTGAGACTTTTCCTTGCTTTATTAGGTGCACCAATGTAGCCACTGACTCCTCATGATGCCCTACCTTTTGCTCTCTAGTATCGGTCCCGATGTTGATGGTAGAAATGTTGTAGCTTATACCAGCCTGGCCTACCACAGGCGTTGCTATTTGTGTGGTTCAGGACCCAGAAGCCTCCATTGTTATTATGGATCTCACCTTAGGATTTTTCTCTTTTTTGGTTGAGCTTTGGGCTTGGCCTAGGATAGCCTCGAGCCTTGCTCTCGAATCATTAGGAGCGGGAGTCCTCTTCTCAAGCTATCTTTCCAACCACTCAGGCATGGTAGATTCTTATTTTCATGGCTCTTGATTGCCCTCACCTTCCCCCGTTAGGGCCTTCTGTTTATGCACCCTTCATCTTGGTGTTGTCCCCCTCTTCTTCATCAGAATCTATAGCGAATGTGAGGCGTTTGATGGAAGGTTTAGTAATCAACTATCCTCGGGGACTTCCTTCTATCCCAGTTTACTTTTCTTTTATCTCTTCATTCTGTTTGCTCTTGTGCATGTATTCCTCGGGCTGGTCCTCTTATTTTTCCTTTTCTTCTGTAGGAGGTGGCACAATCTCTAGTTGTTCTTCCTCTGCAGGGGTTTCTACAATTTTTGCTATCCTATTTCCCTCCCTCCCTTCTATAAGAGGTGACCTTTCTACCTCTTCTTCATCGTGTCTTAGCTGTCAGGCCATCTCTTCTTCAATATTGTCATCGAATGTTTGTATGATGACCCTACTACCGGCATCTTCCTCCTTATCCCCACTCTCGGAAGAGTTTGTTCCTTCCTCCTCATAGGCCACCCTATCAATATGTCGATGCTAATACTCAAGGTGTTCATAATATTGATTAGCCTCCTCCTCAACTAACTTCATTTAACATCCCGCATCACAAACCCTGAAGGGTAAGAGCCAAAAGAGGAAAAATAATTTTTTTTTTAATAACATAAAGAATAACTTACACAAAAATAGGTTACAATACGATAAAACAATCACAAACATAGCCAAGCATGGCTGAACATAACCCCAAGGAGAGGACTAAACCACCCTCCAGAGAAAAATCCAAATAGAACAAATATATGAGCTCTAGGAAAGATGTTCTGGAACCTTAGCAGCGCTACTCCGGAACTTGCAGTACAACTCTGAAACTTGCAGCTCGAATCCAAAACTTCCAGCTTGGTGCCGTAACTTTCCAGCTCAACTCTAGAACTTCCAGCTCGGTGCCAGAATTTTCCAACTTGGCTCAGGAACTTCTAGCTCAGCATCGAAACTTTTCAGCTCGGCTCTGGAACTTCAAGCTCTAGCGCTAAAACTCCCAGTTTGGTGCCGGAACTCTCAGCTCGGCACCAGAACTTCCCAGCTTGGCTTCAGAACCTTTGGTAGCACTACTTCGGAACTTGAACAACACTACTTTGGAACTTTAGCAGCAACAACGAATACCAAAAATAGAAAGCGGTGATGCTCCAAAACTTTTGCAACCACGACACAAGACTTTAACAAAGGGTGGAAAAGCTCCAAAACCTTTGCAACTGCAACATAAGGCATTAACAAAGGGTGGCATTGCTCCATAACCTTTGCATCCTATTACATGAAGGTAAAATACAACCAATACTCTGATTTTTGCATAAATCTTTTGAAGGAAAAGCTATAAAAGGATTATCATCATACAAGCAAGTCTGATACCAACATCGAAACTCATAATCTAAATATAAAAAATCTCATTTCTTCTCATTAATTGATAAGTTTACATATTTTCTTTCAAGAGCATAAAATATACATAAAGAAATATACAAGAGTACATAGGCATAGCCATAAATGAAATACATGAACTTATAATACAAATGCAAGGGAGAGCAACTCCAACTGGCACTCCAATAACCTGTACGTCGGTCCACAATGGCGGTGGCAACACCTCCCTACCATGTGGACTCAACAGAGGCCATCCCACTATGCTCAGTGGTAGTCACAAGGCCCAAGGAGAAAAGACAAGCCAAGGGTAACGTATGGCCAATGCTCACATTAGACACGAAGCAAACATAGACTAGAATGCATTAACCAAATTTCACCACATGCAGATGCACACACAAACATACCGGGAACTACTTATATCTACTATGGAATAGAGTACAAAATTGTTGACCGAAAGGAATTTCATCATGTGTGCTCAAAGGGATGGAACCACACGAAATCGAGTGCACCTCTCATACAAACGAGGAGACTCAAACATGCCCGTATCAATGCCCTACAGACGGATAACTCAATGCCCCATAAATGGATAGGCCTTCTCGTTTAACCAAACAAGGAATACATAAAAAATGTGAAATAGAAGAAAAACCACAAGAATCCATCACAAAATCTTTTTAAAATAGCCAAGCAAACATCACTGCTAATCATTCAAATAGCTGATTTCATTCATGAAACAGAGGCATAAAAATTACATAAAATTGAAAGTGCCTAGATTGAAATTCTAAGCCTGACCCAGTTTAGATTTTGACATTCTAGGTTGGAACCCACCCTCAATTTTAGATTTTAAGAACCACAGAATGGTGTTGTACCAAAAAATGTCATTAAGGCAAGGTTGGGCAAAAACATGTAAAATAAAAGGTGTTGAGATTAAAATCAGATGAAGATCGAGTTCATATTCCAACATTCCTACACGGAATCTAGTTTTATTTTACATTTTTGACATGAGTTAAAAGAGCATAAATAAAAAGAAAACGTCATTTTCCCACACAAAGCAAGCCAAAAACGTAGAAAATTAAAAGTGCCCAGATTTCAAATTTGCGAAAACCCAGTTGAGGTATTAACATCCCAACATGAATTCCACCCTCAATTTTCATTTTAATCAATAGGGTAATGAGAAGAAATAGAATAAACACTTTTATCATACTAATTGGGCAAGAAGAAAACAATAGGAAAGAATCCAAAATAGATTTTATTTCGATAAACCCAACTCCAATTGCTAGAGTTCTACAATTTTAGTCACACAAAAACCCTAAGCAGCAGTAATAATCAGCTAAAACACACCAACATTCAACTTCAAACAAGGAAAAACAAAATATAAAGGAGTTTCCCATATTCTCGTGGGACAGCAAAAACCCAAATTCGAAAGAAAGTTTACTGGCCAAACATCAAAGAGGAGCAACAAAAAATTACCTTGAATTTCCCCAAAACTGAAATGGCGAATTTTCTCAATGGAGAAGGCACGATCAAGCTCCAAAATCAAGCAGCCAGCAAGAATAGGCAGGTTGATTTCAATAATTTACTTCCCACCATTTTCTTCCTCAAAACCTTCCACCATCTCACAACTCAATCACCCAAAAACATAGGGTTTCTTTCACCATGCCCCAAAAAAGCAATTTTCTTCCTTCCAAAATAAAATTCCTCCCCCAAACAAAACTCTCTTTTTCCTTTTTATATATTTTCTTCCCAAAAAAAAAGATAACTCTCCCCAAAACAAAAGAATAAAAGTATCTTTTTCAAAGACAAGGCTGCCCCTTTATATATTTTAACTATCTCCTCAACACAATAAAATAAAATAAATCATTTTATTAAGCAAACTAATAATGCTCTCAAATTAAAATCACCAAATATCCAATAGCCCCCTTTCATATTAAAAAATAATAATAATTTAAATCCAATTGACCAAATACACAAAGCTCCCCAAAATGATTAATAAAATCATTTAATACAATTAATATATTTTAAAATCTCATGGAAAAGAAACCTTTCCAAATCTCAAATCAATTAAACACAATGAAATACCATATTTAAAGTCACGAAGGATGCCAATGAAAATACATCATAACATCGACATCCAAAATAAATAGCCATATCAAAGATTCACAAAAACCATAACATTGACACATTGGTAACCCACATACAAGAGAAAGATGCATTGGAACTTGTGGCAGAAACATGCTCCGGAAGATACCGTTAGGTAACTGGATGATAAGACATCAATAAGGAAAATAGTTCCCTAACAATGTATACTGGGTAGTGTAGGGGGGAATTTGGCCTGTGACTACCTCTAGTAACCACCATCGGGGATATGAGTATGCTCAAGCCTATGGATCCAGGCGGAGTCGATACTCGGTGCCTACATCACTTTCAATTACATGTTAAACTACATGTGCATATAACATATATCTAAAGCAACATCGATCATCAGGAGGAAAGTCATGATATTGTAAGCCTCTCGAATATGAGTGTTATGACATCATCCATTTCCTATCCATAAACATATGTAAGCCATGATAACAATATATAAGCTTGTAATCTAGAATATTAACTAATCATGATAACCTTTCCATACTCATCAATGTATAATCTTGTTATAACAACATTTAACAATTATAATATCAAATCAAAATCATAATGCTACCTTACCAAGGCTGAAGTTAGAGAGGTGTTACATCCTCCCTCCCTAAGATTTGACTTACTTTCTAGAAGTCATGTAAACTCAATATGCAGCCATGTCACACATTAGTACTCAAAATATAATAATCAACATTAAACAATTGTCCTTCCTTCCAAGGATGAGAAACATAATCTACATCATTCTCTTAAACAAAATAGAACAACAAAAAAAATCCTTTTTAACCTTCGCCTTTCTACGAATCGTTATCAATATATTGGCATATACCTTACTCATAATATCTCAACATGAAACAAAATAACATGGTTAAACTTACTAACAACACATATGCCACAATCCTTATGATAAACATTTATTTTAACATCCACATTCATCCAAGGATAGGTTAAAATACACATTAATTCCACTAAGAATAGGGTAAAGAAGATGCATAAGGACTCAATTCTTTCCAAAACACCATAAATTGCAACAATATTTGTTTCCACACACTTCCATTCTCACAAATTAGAACATATTTGACATCACTTCAACTAAAATATAACAATTTACACTTTCTACAGTACAATAAACCAACTTTTGTACTTTTCATATGAAGCCATATCTAAGATGAAACATGCATTTATACATACATACATACTTACATCACTGGGTATCACATCACATGGCTACAGAAGGGTTCATCTGGACACCGGTAAGCAGCATACTAATCCATGATACATAAACCATGAGCCAAGAGCCAATATCCATCTCACATAATCCATACCTCACACTCAGTGGTTTGATGGTGTTAGGTCACACACAGATGGTGAGACCATCCAAACAAGACCACAATGACCTATCTCTTGTTGAATAAGGTGGTTAGCCTCCAAGAGATAGTCATCACACATAGGTGGGTAGTGGGTCCTAGTTGTGTAATAGCCTCACATACCGCCATCCTCAAGGTTCCCTTCATCTACTTCCTTGTATACACTCAATCGAGTCCGGCTCTCCCATTCTTGATGAGGAATCACATTACAACACAAGACCAACATTTGAAAACAACAAATAGAAAACTAGTTTAGCCACCAAAGATCATAAATAATTATCAAATAAAAATCCAATTTCAGAAATAAGGAAAGAAATTTGCACAATTTCAACACTAAATCAAATGTAACCTTGAGGGCTACGTGAAAAGAAATTTCACAATCTGTGGCTAAACCATCACAAAGAAGAAAAATAAAATTTGTCGGTCCTCACAATCAAGGTGAAAATCATCAACAACCAAAAGAAGATTCAAAATCTTTCAAATGGCACAATACATAACTATGTGACTTACTAGCCACCAGATGAGAAAGGAGGGAACAACGTCTGACTATCGCAATAGCCCCTCATGTGTGGCGGAGTGAACACACCAACCACATGGCATGAAGTGTACTCCTCGGCTACACCTCGCATTGTGTCATCATGTGGCATGGACTCACCAAGTGGCCCACGTACTACTTGGATATTTGGATGGAATGTACACCTCGACCGTATCTCGCATTGCGTCTCAGTGTGACAGGGTCATACACCAGTCAGAGAAGGCACATACTGGTCGTACACTGTATGGCAGTGTGTCTATGGCTCTGCAGAAGTAGGCACACACAGAACACACCCTGCATAATGATACCTCATGGAAAGGGAACACAAAAGTACTCACTGTAGCCAGAGGTATACATGGCATCATGGTAGAACACGTGCAAATATGGAATATATAATGCATAGATGAGTATATAAATATGGGGCTGTATGAGTCTCACCTCTCATGTGGACGAGGCTGACTCACTAATGCCAGCTCAACGTCTCTATGGAAGGCCAGGCAATACTCACAAATGAATAATGTTGTATACAAAACCATGGGGATTAGGCTAGCACATAGAGTAGTATACAAAACCATGGGGATTAGGCTAGCACATATGGATCAAGTACCCTGATCCATTATAAGGGGAAGCAGTGAGTACTTTCCTTAGGATTGGTTGAGCTAAGAACACTCTGCACCACAACATGCATACACTACACACTCCACCCAAGGAAATTTGTGGCTGCTACTACCCCTTCACGGATTGAGGGACTAGAGAACCAAGAGAAGAGATTCTATGAAACTAAATTTTGGTTGCTCTTAATATATATATGAATTTCAACCACACATGGGTTGGCCTCAATCAGGTAACAAACATACAAGCACACACAATGGTATGGTTAATCCCACACCCTAGATACAACATATCCTCCATGGATGGGTACACAGTCTCACCATCCCATGGGCACACAAAGCAAGTATGAGGTATTCACAACACTCAACGTGTGCACTAACACAGGATGTTCACATAATAGGGAGTACCTTTTTCAATTTCCTCATACCAAAATAAACCATTTTCCATCTCTAATTATGCAAAGTCAATGCAACTTTCCAAGAACATGTACTCCCAACATCCATACAAATAATCATAGTGCTACATGGAGTATATTCAACATTGCCATGATAACTTCCACATTCACATTCACTTTATTAAGTGGTACATCACCTTACTACACTCATATGTAGCCACATTTACTTCCCACACACAAATCAATATCATTACAATGTTTACTAAAGACAAGGTATGCACATTCATTTAACAATTTGCATTTATCATTAACATGCCAATGGTTACACTATTCCCTTTTTCCAAATTTTACTTAATACAGAATAATTCTCTACTCATGTTATACATGTTCCATGATTATGAATGCAACTTGGGGACTTAAGTCCTTTACCCAAGGTTTGATCTAATAAGACAAACTTTTGTGAATGCATAAATATTTTCTCATAAGATACAACATACCATGGATTTCAATACACCACACACTCAAAGGTAAACATATTGGTTAAACCAATCAAAAGAGAGAAAGAGAGAGAGGGATTTCAAATTTTCACATGAGCACTAATGCAAACATGGTCTCATCACCATAAAAGCATTTCCACACAAATGCATCATTTATGTGAGAGCATGCAGTAATCTCTATGAACTAACAACTCGTTCATTCATTTTCTATTACCATATTTCATAATTTCAATACAATATAATATGAAAAAACAACTCCAAAAGCACCTAGGGTTAATCAAGCATTCACTTGCACAATGAGGTAAAGCACAAGAAGACAAGCATCAAAATCTACATGATAACGAAAACATAAAACTCAAGAAGAGAATACACACAAAAGGAACTTCTTGGAACCCTCAAGGTCAAAGAAAACTTCCAATAGCAAGAACTAAGAAACCAAGCAAGGGTAATTTTAGACAACACATCGCCTACATCCCACCAACAAGCTTTGGTCTAACATGTTATCTCGCAACACAGGATATAGGGGAGTAACCAATCTCAACCTCGGGAGACTCTCAACTAAGGGAATCACTCCAAACCCATTGGGTAAGGCAAGGACTAGGAGGAATCATTCCTCCCCAACACAAGCCAGGGTTAGGAAACTCAACCCTCTAATAAGGCACTCAAAGCAAGAGGTCCTATGACTATCTCACCACAACAAGCACTTGAAACACACACCTCAAGCACACGAAAACTACATGGGATACAACCACACTCAGGAACCACTCAAGGGTCACAACCCTTTACATAACAAAAATCCACACATCAAGAAGGAGACCAACCAAAATACACTTTTTGGTAGGCTCGGGGGTCAAACTAACCCTCAAAAAACATTCATCAACAAGACATGCAAGGGGAAAAAACAACAAAAAAACTTCTTGTGATCCACCACACGACACACCAAACAAGAATCAACCATAAGCAAGGATCCTAATGATGGAACATGGGTTCCACCTTTGAATTTTCCTCTAGCTCTACCCTTAGGGGCATCCCAAAGAAACAAGGGACACATTAAAATAGATCATCATAAGCATGATCTATACATCATACTAAGGCATGAAAGCAAAACAATAAGACTATGAAAACTCTATAACAAGCTCACGCCACACACACAAAACATAGCATAAACATAGAAGGCTCAAGTACGCCAGAGCTCCCAGTGTGTGAACATGTGCTCTAATACCAGATGTAACATCCCACATCACAAACCCCAAAGAGTAAGAGCCAATAGAGGGAAAATAATTATTTTTTGATAACATAAAGAATAACTTAGACAAAAATAGATTACAATATGATAAAACAATCACAAACATAGCCAAGAATGGCCGCACATAACCCCAAGGAGAGGACTAAACCACCCTCCAGAGAAAAATCCAAAAAAACAAATATATGAGCCCTAGGGGAGATGCTCTGGAACCTTAGCAGCGCTGCTCTAGAACATGTAGTGCAGCTCCAGAACTTCCAGCTTGACTTCGAAACTTCTAGCTTGGCACCAGAACTTTCCAGGTCAACCCTGGAACTTCTAGCTCAGTGCCAAAACTTTCTAGCTCGGCTCTAGAACTTCAAGCTCTAGCACTAGAACTCCTAGCTCAGCACCAGAACTCCCAGCTCAGAGCCGGATCTTCCCTGCTCAGCTCGAGAACCTTTGGTAGCACTACTCCAGAACTTGAATAGCACTGCTCTGAAACTTTAGCAGCAACAATAAAGACCAAAAATAGAAAGTGACGATGCTTTAGAACTTTTGTAGCCACAACACAAGACTTTATCAAAGAGCGGTGATGCTCTAGAACCTTTGCAACCGCAACATAAGGCATTAACAAAGGGCAGCGTTGCTCTGGAACCTTTGAAGCCTATTACATGAAGGTAAAATACAACCAATACTCTAATTTTTATATAAATATTTTGAAGGAAAAACTATAAAAGGATTATCATCATACAAGCAAGTCTGATACCAACATCGAAACTCGTAATCCAAATATAAAACATCTCATTTCTTCTCATTAATTGATAATTTTACATCTTTTATTTCAAGAGTGTACAATATACATAAAGAAATATACAAGAGTACATAGGCATAGCCATAAATGAAATACATGAACATGTAATACAAATGAAAGGGAGAGCAACTCCAACTGGCACTCCAATAACCTGTACGCTAGTCCCCAATGGTGGTGGCAACGCGCCCCTACCATGTGGACTCAAAATAGGCCACCCCACCATGCTTGGGGGTAGTCACAAGGCCCAATCAGAAAAGACAAGGCAAGGGTAACATATGGCCAATGCTCGCATCAGAGATGGAGCAAACATAGACTAGAATGCATTAACCCAATTTCACCACATGAAGATGCACACAAAAACATATTGGGAACTACTCATATCTACTGTGGCATAGAGTACAAAAGTGTTGACTGAAAGGAATGTCATCATTTGTTCTCAAAGGAATGGCACCACACGAAACCAAGTGCACCTCTCATACAGACGAGGAGACTCAAACATGCCCGTATCAACGCCCTGCAGACGGATAACTCAACGCCCCACAAATGGATAGGCCCTCTCATTTAATCAAACAAGGAATCCATAAAAAATGTGAAATAGAAGAAAAACCACAAGAATCTATCACAAAATATTTTTAAAATAGCCAAGCAAACATCACTGCTAATCATTCAAATAGCTGATTTCATTCATGAAACAGAGGCATAAAAATTACATAAAATTGGAAGTGGCCAGATTGAAATTCTAAGCCCAACCCAGTTTAGATTTTGACATTCCAAGTTGGAACCCACACTCAAATTTATATTTTAAGAACCACAGAATGGTGTTGTACTAGAAAATGTCATTAAGGCAAGGTTGGGCAAAAACATGAAAAATAAAAAGTGTCCGGATTAAAATAATATGAAGACCCATTTCATATTTTGATGTTCCTATATGGAATCCAATTTTATTTTACATTTTTGACATGAGGAAAAAGAGAAATTTTTTTTAAAAAAAGTCACTTTCCCACACAAAGCTAGCCAAAAGCACAGAAAATTAAAAGTTCCCAGATTTCGAATTTACAATAACCCAGTTGAGGCATTGACATCCCAACATGAATTCCACCCTCAATTTTCATTTTAATCAATGGGGTAATGAGCAGCAATAGAAGACACAGTTTTATCATACTAATTGGGCAAGAAAACAATTGGAAAGAATCCAAAATAGATTTTATTTCCATAAACCCAACTACAATTGCTAGAGTTCTACAATTTCAGTCACACAAAAACCCCAAGCAACAGCAATAATCAATTAAAATGCAGCAAAATTCAACTCCAAACAAGGTAAAACAAAATATAAAGGAGTTTCTCATATTCTCGTGGGACAACAAAAACCCAGATTCGAAAGAAAGTTTACTAGCCAAACATCAAAGAGGAGCAACAAAAAATTACCTCAAATTTCCCCAAAAATAAAATGGCAAATTTACTTAATGGAGAAGGCATGGTCGAGGTCAAAATCAAGTAGCCAGCAAGAATAGGCAGGTTGATTTCAATAATTTACTACCCACCATTTTCTTCCTTAAAACCTTCTGGCATCTCACAACTCAATCACCCAAAAACATAGGGTTTCTTTCACCATGCCCCAAAATAGCAATTTTCTTCCTTCCAAAATAAAATTGCTCCCCCAAACAAAACTCTCTTTTTCCTTTTTATATATTTTCTTCCAAAAAAAAAAGATAACTCTCCCCAAAACAAAAGAATAAAAGTATCTTTTTCAAAGATAAGGCTGCCCCTTTATATATTTTAACTATCTCCTCAACACAATAAAATAAAATAAATCATTTTATTAAGCAAACTAATAATGCTCTCAAATTAAAATCACCAAATATCCAATATCCCCCTTTCATATAAAAAAATAATAATCAATTAAATCCAATCGACCAAATACAGAAAGCTCCCCAAAATGATTAATAAAATCATTTACAATTAATATATTTTAAAATCTCATGGAAAAGAAACCTTTCCAAATCTCAAATCAATTAAACAAAATGAAATACCATATTTAAAGTCATGAAGGATGCCAACGAAAATGCATCATAACACCGACAACCAAATTAAATAGCGATATAAAAGATTCACGAAAACCATAACATTGACACACTAGTAACCCACATACAGCATAAAGATGCACCGGAACTTGTGGTGGAAAGGTGCTCCAGAAGTTACCATTAGGTAACTGGATGATAAGATGTCAATAAGGAAAACACTGTCCTAACAGTGTACAGTGGCTAGGGTAGGGGGAAATTTGGCCTGTGACTACCTCCAGTAACCACCATCGGGGATATGAGTATGCTGAGGCCTGTGGATCCAGGCGAAGTCGATACTCGGTGCCTACATCACTTTCAATTACACGTTAAACTACATGTGCATATAACATATATCCAAAGCAACATCAATCATCAAGAAGGAAGTCATGATATTGTAAGCCTCTCGAATATGAGTTTTACGACATCATTCATTTCCTATCCATAATCATACGTAAGCCATGATAACAATATATAAGCTTGTAATATAGAATATTAACTAATCATGATAACCTTTCCATACTCATCAATGTATAATCTCGTTATAACAACATTTAACAATTAGAATATCAAATGAAAATCAGAATGCTACGTTACCCAGGCTGAAGTTAGAGAGGTGTTACACTTTGAGGCCTCTTGGTCTCGCCTCTCCAATTCTTCAGATATGAGCATTGTGGCCTCCATTGCTAGTGGTCCCGTGGGAGGTTGTGAGGGTGTGGCAGAAGCGAGGACCTGCACTAAGGCAGCCTGAAGGGTGGGTTCTATAAAGATTTGGGAGAGTTCAGAAGGGAGATTTTGCATGTGTTTCCAGAAATCCTCAGGTAATGCGGGAGTGGGCTTTGGTGTTGTTGTTGTGGCTAGTGGGAGTGATGTAGGTGACATGGCAACAGAAGAAGGAGGAGTGGTTACGGCGGAGGAGGAGTCAATCACTATTACAAGCCCATCTAGAGGTGAAGGGGATCTGTTCTTTCTTCGTCACCTTCTTGGATTACAGGTGGCTCCATGGTGTCCCCTATTTACTTCAGCTTCTTGGAAGGTGAGCCTCCTGAATCCTTCCTTGTGTAAACCTTGGGATTCAGAGATTTCTTTGTTTCCATTCCCTTCCTTTTTTTTGATTTGGTGATAGGAGGAGACTTGGATGTCCTACCCGTTGAAGTTGTGGCAGTGACATCCTTAGTGGTACTGGGCTCACTATTTAGCCCTTCATATGTTAAGACCACTCCTCCTTTCTTTAGTTGGCTCACTTTTTTTTAACCCATTATTCAGTTTGGGCCACGATGGGTTTAGTCATGATGTCGAGGTCATCGACCTCCTACTCATTCAAATCAATTGCAAGCAGCAACAACTTGGAGACTACATTTTATTAGGGATCCACGACAGTGCTTTTAGCTTCCTCTACTTGATCCGATATGGGGAACAATTGTACCCTTCTTACGAAGTATGCAGTCATCCTAATGTAGTTCCTGGCATGCACCTCCTTGTCATCTTCAAAATTTTCCTAGAAATTCTCACCATGATGTAAATGGGCGTACTCTGGTCCTAGTGCTTTTCTCATGTGCACATATGGGTCCATCCACGGGTGAGCAGTGTGTAGTTTGAAGTGGTATTCTGCCAGTTCCTTTTTTGAGTTCCCAACACACGAGGATGTTTGTAGTTTATACATGTCCTGCTCGAACGTAAAGGGATAAGAGATCCCTACCAAATGCTTGTTGCTTTGGATGGTGTGCACATGCTATAGCTTCTGAGATAGTTCCAATAGTATTATCTAGTCATTAGGGTACCGGGGCAGTTTGTTTGGCCTCTCAGTGAAACCTTGGGTGTGAATGTAGGTGAACATGGGGAATTGCAGGTACAGGAAAGCATATTGCTTTAGGAATGCTTGTGCACTGTGAGACACTTTCCTCTCAAAATATCCTCCAAGTAATCAGATGATGTGACCCATAAAGGCATTGTTCACCATGTAGTATTCCTTCCTGAAGTTCTTGAATTAGAGATGGGGATATCGGTCATAGGCTTTAAGATTTTGGCCCAACTCCTCCTCGAGCACCACAAATAGCCCACTATACTACCTTTGCTCTACCAGTGAATAGACCAAATAGGAGGTCATGTAGAATTTGGAGCTCTTTGATATATTCATAAACTGCTCATGGAAGCAGTTGCTAATAATACCTCCCCAATAGAATGAGGCCTTCATCATGACATCTTTGTTTCAATGGATTATTTTCTCAACGAGTACACCATCTATTCTTGAAATAATGTGGTAGAAGGAAGGCCCATTACCCAGCTCAACATGGTAACTAAGTCGTGATAGTCCTCATGGAAATCACTATGAAAGAGTTTGTGAGGGACCTTTGCAGCACTGCCTCTTTTCTCCTTGAGCTAGAACTGGTTTATCAACCTTATGCAACCAATCAGGTCCTCATTCCCAGTAACCTTTCCCTCTTCCATCGTGGGCACCTCCATTTCCTCAAAGGTAGGAATGTGGAAGGTCTTTGTGATTCCCTCACTAGCATTTCAGTGAGAATATTCCCATCTATATCAATGATGGCCCTTGTTTCAGGTTGGTAGGCCTGCCAACAGGCCATGACAAGCTCAGGTGCAATAAGGGATGGGGGGGAAACCTACAACTTTTGCAATTCCACTCTGCCTAATTAATCTAGCATTATCGGTCTTTGGGTGAATTCTGACCCTTTGCTTAAATTCATCAATATTGACCTGGCCGATATTGGTGTCTGAGATTTCTTTCTAGTCCATGGTGATTTTTGATCATAAAGGTTCACCCTGGAATTGGAACTTCATCTGGTCCTTATCCTCCTTCCTACAAGGAGTCTTTCCTGATTTCTTTCCTTTGTCCTTCTCTGTAGTTCCTCTCGAGGGTCCTGCACTTGATTCCATATATCCTGAAAGCATGGACATAATGAGTATGACTGATTATAAAGGTATGAGTGTTAGTCAAAATCCAATTTAGACAAAGTATGATTGATGAAATCAATTGTTTACATCAAGATATCGTTAGCCATTAACTGGAGGAACTTTGGACAATCTGGGCTTGGAGAGCCAGACTTCCCTGGTAGAAATGTTGTTTCGAAAGGGGCAAATAGGGTGTTGTGATCCGGGAAATTTCTGAACTTCAAATATTGGTGGTTTGAGGGGCTCATGGTGAAGAGGGCCAAATTTGAGAACATGGGTCGAGGTTAGTTTTCCAATTTGAGGTTGTATAGGTCACTTTTGGGGCTCCCGAAAGTTCAGGCTCCGAAAGCTGTCAGAGGTTTGCTATTTGAAACAACCATTCAGAAACAAAGTGCTGAGGATGGAACTCTAGAGTTCAAGACCCTGAAGCCCGAAGGATAGTAGGTGGTTTGGGACCGAAGGGCCGAAAAGGTGTTGATGTTTCGCCACTCCAGAATGGAAATCTAGAAACGAAAACCCAGATGGAGCGGCTCAGAGGATTGGACCCGACATCAAGCTTGGACTTTGATTTTTCATTTGAAGTTTTTCTTGATGAATAGGAGGGTGGACCCCGGAGGTCAGAAAGGCAAGTGCATTTTTCCCCATTCAAGGTAGCAGGCATAGAACAAAATTCTGGAGGCTGAGGCCCGACGGGGGCCAGGACGTTTATAGTTCAATATTTGTTGTTTCGCGGCAAATGCAGACTCAAAGTTTGGGTAGCAGAATGTCATCATTAGGTGACCGTTTCAACCGGATGAAGCCTTAACAAAAGTCCCCAAACAGAAGTCGATGAACCAGACTCTGAGTCATGACAGAAGGTAAACTTTGAGTGAAAAAAACACTGGATGACGAGATGCAAGGAGGGCTCTAGGGGTCAGGAAGATGGGGTCTTTCTGCTATTTGTGAATAGTGAATATTTATCAGAATTCCAAACATGAAAGTTTGGGGTTTCAGGCCCGAGAAGGCAAAATAGAGGCATATTTCTAAAGTTTGTAGTTTGCAATTCTTATGGCAATCAGACTAAGGAAGTTCGAGGAGCCAGGCCTGGGAGAGGGTGTAGTCGTTTGCAAAAATATTTTCTAAGGCTCCACTGGCGGTGGAAGGAAGACATGAGCCCGAAAGATATGAATACCCCTGGGCGAAGAACAACTGTGATGAGATTAAGTTCTAGAGATGGATTCGAGGGTGCTTTTGATGTTTTCTGGGGATTCCAAGACTTGGGTTTTTTAGGCGTTGCTTTTATCTATCTATCTAATGCATTTTTAATCCATGTTATTCAATTTTAGGTGTTTCAAATTATGAAAAGACCTCTCAAGAGGGGAATCGGTGAACCTACCTCAAAATTCCAATGAGGGAAGCTGCTAAATCCACCAAGGATCGACAAATGAAGGTGACGGGTGCAAGGACAGCGATCGACGAAGGCAACAGACTCCTTAGGCAAGCGCTATGACTTCTTCTACAATCCTGACAAATGAAAATGATAGGTTGGGGTTTGATATTTATACCCCCTCCTACCATTAATGGCTTCATTAAATGCTCATATGGCTAAATTTTCAGTTGGTGGATTTAAATTTGCAGACGGTGACGAGAGGTCCGGGGTCTGAAGTCTAGAAGGATGTGCGCAAATGGCAACTCAAAAACTACCTTTTGATATCGGCGGTGAGGAGGGACATGGACTTGAAAGGGCGAAGCACCAATAGGGTTTTTCCACTAGAAATGGCATAGGTCGAAGAGAATTTAGGGAATGGCGGCCTGACCATCCAAACCTAGAGGACACAGAAGTAGTCCAAAACTTTGTGCAAAAGAAACCTGGCGGCAATCGATCAACCGAGGTCCAAGGTTCAGGAAGGTGGACAACTTCCACCGTTTTGGGATGGTGAACCCTAGGAGGAATCCCGAAGGTGGAAACCCAGTGGGCTAGGCCTGGGAGGGCCGAGAGCCACTAATAGAAGGAAACTACTGAGGAAAGCCCAAAAAGCCTCAAGGCTTAAGCAAAGATGAGGAGGAAAAACATGATCACTTTAAGATGGGCTTCAAGGGTACACTGACCATTAGGGATGCCAAAAAAAAAGGCACGCAAAAGAAGGAGATGACAGAAATGACCTGGCAAGGAGAAAGAAAAGAGGGTCCCCATTTCGAATGAGGCATGTGTGCTAAGGGTACAACAAATGGCTACTCTGCTAGGAAACACTCTTGAGCATTCTAGGGATAAGCATTCATTCAAAACTTAGAAACTCTAGTTTTGCAGACCAGGAGTAGACTTTCAAGAGTGAACTGGGAGAACAAGAACCTTAGTTAGGTCAGTGTACAAGACATCTCAAAAGTGTGTGCGGCGTGGATTCATTCATTTCCCTGGGACTGAACCAAGTGACTGTTAATCCAACTGAGCAAGTTACATAGATCATCCAACACCAAAAGTAACCTAGACATTGCCCTACTGCCAATCAGGCATCCATAGCCCCGACGGAGTTGTCATTGTGACCCCAAGGATATTGCTCTAATGCTAGCAGGGCATCCATAGCCCCGATAGAGTTATCTACACACCCATACGGTCGGTTGATTTTAGAATTTTCTTTCTTTTGATTTCTTTTGATATTTCTTTCAACTTGTCTTCTTTTCTTATCCTTTTCTAGATAGTGTAAGCACTGAAGCCTACAAAGGGTTTGGGAATTGCAGTGGTCATTGGAGAGGACTTTAGATTTTTCACTTACTAGGGTACCATAGTAGCCATTATACAGTCCTTAGGAATAATTAACATGCTTTTGTGTGAGATATGAGATATGCATAAAGAGAGCCAGCCAAGGGTCAAGTTCTAAAATAGAGTTCAGACAAGGAAATCATTTCTAGGTGGCTTTTAGGGACCAATAGTCAGGAATGAATGTTTATCTGGAGAATAATAAGGACAAACAACAAAGTAGTCCATTCATTGAATTAGGACGGCCACCATAAAGGGATGGAGAACACCCTTTCAAAATGAAACAGTCAAGAACAAGCAAAATAGAAAATAACAGCATAGCAAAAAATACAAGTAAGCCAAAAGACAACCTATTCTAACCTATATACAAGTATATACAAGTATTTACAGGAAAGAGCCCACAGGAGCTGAAGCTTGAAAGTAATGCTTTAGATGCTTCCCATTGACTAGCAATGGGACATCTTCACCAGTTAAGGTCTTTAGGCAGAAAGTATTATCTCCCAAAATTTTAGCTATTTGGAAGGGGCCAAGCCAAAGCTTGTTGAATTTGTTGTGTCCCCCTTTCCTTTCATGGGCTTTGTCCTGGTATGGGACTAAATCAACAATACTAAAGTCCTTAATTTTGGCTTCACGATCGAACCATCTCCGAACCATGCCCTAATGTTTGGTGAAATTCTCTATTGCTCGGTCTCAGAATTCTTCTAAATGCAAAAGCTTAGCTAACCAAGCTTCTCTACGATCCCCTCCTTCATAAAATTCATTGATAAATTTGAGAGTGGAAATCTTCAGATGAATAGGAAATATGGGCTCTAGGCTGTAAACAAGGTGAAATGGGGAATCACCAAGGGCAGCCTTATGGCAGGTGTGGTTTTCCTAAAGGGTGAAATGGAGTTGGGTATGCCAATCCTTGGCATTCCTATCTAGAAATTTCTTGATTACCATGATCAGGTTCTTGTTTGTGGACTTAGCAAATCCATTGCCTTGAGGGTAGTAATTAGATGAAAATTTAAGAGCAATCCCATAGTCGAAGGCCCAACCAACAAATTTTAATGAAGAAAAAATAGGTCCATTATCACACACCAATGCATAGGGACAACCAAAGCGATTTAAAATGAAACTTTCCAAAAAATTTGTAATTGCCTTAGTTGTGCATTGCCTACATAAAATTGCTTCTGTCCATCTAGTACAATAATCAGTAGCGGTAAGAATGTACTTGTGTCCCACAGATGATGGAGGGATTACCAGACCGATGAAGTTGAGGCCCCATTGTGACAATGGCCTTACCTTCACCATAGGCTATAGTGGAAAAACAACATTCTTCTCCTTGGTGGCAGTTGTCTGACATGTGTGACATGAATGAACATGGTAATGAGCATCTTGGAAGATAGTTGGCCAATAATATCCCACCCTTAATATTTGATGTGTAGTGGAGGTCCTAGATCCATGACCAGTGTCAAATGTGTCATGAAACTCCCTCAAGACCCAATTTGCTTCTTCCTTACCAAGGCATCTCAAGTAAATGCCTTAATGATTTTTCTTGTATAAAATGGACCCCTGCAAAATATAACCATTTCTTTTCAATCTAAGGCATACTTTTGGACTCCCTGTAGGTGAGGTGGGCACTTTTGGTTCAATAAATAATAGACGATGTTCTCATACCATTCTCCCGAGGAAACGTCCTTGGCCTGGTATTGTTGCACAGTGAGTTTGGGTCTAGCCTCTACTATTGCTTCAACAATCCTATGGGTAAGTTCCTGTCCTCTCACCAACCTCATCAGTTGGATTTCCATATCATATTCCTGGAGCATGGTGACCCATTTGGCTCTTCATTCACCCAATTCATTTTGCATGAGCAACATTTTTACTGCTGGGTCAGGGACAATGGCGAACACTTTATTACGCAGGATGTAATGCCAAAATTTCTTTACTCCCCATACAATACATATGTTTTCTTTTCCACGTTGTGGTATCATAATTCAACATCCTTAAATGGAGAACTCAAGAAGGCAATCTGGTGGTCGCTTCCCTTATCATCTTTCTGAGTCAAAATTCTAGCCCGGGAATGCTCTGAAGTGAATGAGTAGCTGTAGAATGACTTTAGGTAATTTGGGCTAACTAGCACAGGAACCTTAGCAATGGCCCATTTAATTTTTTCAAAAGCCTATTTGGCTTCAGAAGCCCACTCAACTTTGGCATCCTATTTTAACATGGCGTTGAGTGGTTTAACAATTTCAGCAAAACTCGCAATGAACTTCAAAAAATTGATCTTTCCAAGGAAGGATTTTAATTCTTTCTTGCTACCTGGTGGTGGAATGTTCAGTATGGACTGGATATGCTTAGGGTCTATAGAGATTCCCTACTCTAAAATGACATGTCCAAGCAATCTACCTTCAGTAATGCCAAAAATGCACTTTTTTGGGTTAAGGGAAACTCCAAACTCCCTACACCTTTGAAACACTTTGCATAAATCAGAGATGTGATCACTTTGCATTCTGGAGAACACAGTTAAATCATCCATATAGATGATTATGTACTTGCCAATCATATATTTGAAGGCAATATCCATGGCACATTGGAAGGTGACACCAGTGTTGATGAGCCCAAATGGCATCCTCTTGTAAGTGAATGTTCCCCACTTAGTGTTGAACGTTGTTTTATGATAGTATTCATATTGTACCATCAACTAGTTGTATCCAGAATACCCATCGAGGAAAGACATCATTTGGGAGCCGTTGATGATCTGTAGCACCTCATCCAATGAAGGCATTGGATAGTTGTCCTTTTCTGAAGCTCTGTTAAGGTTGCGGAAGTCCACACACAATCTAATTCTCCATTCTCTTTTTTAACTAGGACCAAGTTGGCTACCCATGTGGAATGTCTAACTGGGAAAATAATCCTTGTTGAAAGAAAATTTTGTACATCTTTGTAAATGATGGGCTCTAACAAGGCATTAATAGGGCATTGCCGCTGGAGGAATGGCTTCACTTCTGTCTTGAGAGGGATGGTGTGCATGATGATGGAGGTGTCATAAGTTTTGAGATCTTCGTAGCTCCATGCCACCACATCATGATACTTTTGCAAAGAATCAATTGTTCCCTTCTTTTCTTTAGGCATGCACACCTTGCCAATAAACACATTTTTCGTCTACTCGGTTGTCCCAAGGTTGTGAGCATCACACTGGTTGCTTATAGCTTCCTTCCTTGTTTTTCGATCTTGGTCTCTAATCTAGTCCAAATAAAATATGTGTTCGAGCTGAACCATGCCTTTGGGAATCGTATTGGTTTTGAGGTTCATAACCCCCTCTATATCCAATTTGGCCTCTTCTAGATCAACTTCATCAATTATTTGGGTCGTGAAGACATCAGAACTCGTGATGAGTTCAAGGATGTGCTTATTGTCATTGAAGACCTAAAATTGAGTGACATTTTCTAGGATAGACGGTGTAGATGTTAAATCAACTGTAAACTTCTTAATCCAAGACAAGGGGCTGCAAAGTGTTAGCTACTTTAGCCAAGGCATCAGCTGTATGATTCTGAGCACCAGGGATCAATTGTATATTAAATGCATCTAAACCTTCTAAAAGATCCTAGACCCTATGCCTATAGTTCGCAAGTCTTCTGTCATGGTGGGAATATAGTTTTCTAATTTGTTTAACTACAAGTTCAGAGTCCCTGAATACTTGCAACATTTTAACATTTTTCTTTAAGGCCATAAGAAGACCATGCACTAATGCTTTGTATTCCACTAGATTATTAGTACAATAAAACTATAGCCTATGGGCAACAAGAAAGGTGCCCAAGCTGAGTTAATCCCTTGCACACTTTTCCATGAATTCTTGGAAACCACTAAGTAGTCCCTAGTTGTTGCCTTCATTAGTTTTATCATCTGATTCTACCATCATTTATGTACTTGGGGGCATTTGAGTAAGGTCGGTTGGAGGGCTATACTATACTAAGAATACTTCTGCGGTATATTCTTCTTGGGGTTGGAATTCGTCTTGATAGGAAAAGGGACAATAATTTCCCAATTTTGTCTCAACAAACAACACCTCATTTAGGTTGTTGTATTCCATGATCATATATTTCATACAGGGCTTGTGATCTACACAGATTTGATTTAGTAGCCCTTTCCATGGCAGCCACATGTGAGAATGGTCTGTGATAGCACATCCATTCAATTTTTTTGTGAATTCTCTTCCCAAGATGATCCCATATGCATTGGGAATGTTAGACACTTGACTATCAATGACTTGTTGTATCCTTAGATCTACAAAAATTTGCATCGAGATCCAATTCATTTCTCCCACAATGTTGATCTTTGTTTTGTCCAGTTGGGTCACCTTCCTCCTAGATGGTGTGGGAGTAATTCCAAGAGTCTTACATACTACCAAAGGCATAACATTGGTAGATGCTCCTGAATCAAGTAGGCAGTTATGCAAGTTCTTTCCAAATATTCAAATGGTCGTAAGGAAAGGGGGAGTTTCCAATCTTCCTTGGAAGAGGCCCATGGGTGTGTCTACCTGAGTTACTCCAGCTTTGTTCTTGTCACTTATCTTTAGTCTGCCTAGATGACTAATCCTTAGAACTCTGCCTATTGTTCTGGTCTAGTTCATTTTCCAGTTGTTTACTGGTAGACTTATTTGAGGGAACATCCTTCCTTTTCCCTGTTTTATCCTATATCATGGGTTCTTGCATAGGGTATTCAAAGGTGACTCTCTTAGCTAATGCTTCCAGTGTTGTGCTAGAGGATGGGGTCCCATTGAGTATCCTAAATAAGACATCCCTTACAATAGGGACTTTGAGTAGTTTGAAGGTAGACAAACTGATTTTTACTTTCTTAAACTCTTCTACCACATATTCACCCATCTGCTTAATCTCATAGTCGAAGGCTTGACCTATTGCAGAGCTAAGAGGTGGGACTTCTCTTTGGCTTGACTAATTTTTGGGCTAACCTTGAAGCTGATTCTATGCCTGATTTTGAGGCCTATCCTTGTTGAGATATTGGGTGGGTATATGGGCAAGCCTAAGGTTATTGTTGGCATTAGTGTCAGGCGGGGTAGTAAAATTATTTGGGGGAGTAGAGGTCGTAGAGGATCCACCTCCCTGTCTATTCCTAAGGAAGTAAGGGGTTTTTCTTTAGAGGAATGTGTAAATTTCATCTACATATGGTTCTTCCTTATCGACTGGGCCATTATCTACTTAATCGAAAAGTTGAGCCAAGGTTTACACTTCTTTACTTTTAATGGGAATAGGCTCGACTTTGGAACGATTGTGGTCACTCCATCAAAATGACGCGTAGTTTACCACGAGACAGGAGGAGTCATAAGGCTCAGACAGAATGATGTCTCTTCAACTAGTACTATCAGCGGCATTTTGGACCTCAATTTGGAAAATTTCTGCAACTGTCTGGAATTCAGGGCAAATCAACTCAAAGTGTCTACTAGTTTTGTGAATTTGACACCATCTAGACAAGGCTTCCTTGGTGAGGTACACCCCACTGGCCATTCTCTCATTGTTCGTCGGCTGATCTAGAGGAGTAGGGACACCTCCATTATTGGGCTTCATATTCCACATGTGGTTCTTCCTCTGAGAAGGTCTCCTCTCAGAACTTTGATTTAGATTCTGCCCTCTATCATAGTTCTTCCCAGAAGAGTTGCTTGTTTCTTGGTTGTCTCTACTATCCCTATTGTCTCGACTATCCCTATTAAGATTGGCCTGGAGGTTATGTTGGGATGCCTTTAACTGATTATTCTTATTCTTTAAGTGTGTCATTTCTGTGGACATTTTCTTTATCATCTCTATCAGCTCTTCCAATTTGTCTTTCTCAGTAGTGCTACTTGGCTACAGTTCCATATTTTAGAGGAAGAGAGGTGGAGCTACTAGCTAGTTCTGATGTGCTAGAGGGAATTTTGGTCCTTACAAAAATAGTGGTGCTTGTGGTTGTTGAGAATAAACCTATTGTTGTTGGGGAGCCTAAGGGTAACTTTGCTAATGTTGGGGCTGCAAATAAGAAAGCACATGAGGTGATTATTTTCATTGGTTGTCCAGGGTGTGGAACGATGGGCAGCTAAGGCACGTGGTTCATCAGAGGGGTTTGATGAATGAATGCATGTTTAAGCCCTTGAATCTGAATCAGGTGAGCTATTGGTCCTAAAGAAGGCAGTGGACCAGCGATATTTTGTCCCAAATCTGCATTGGCAATAATAGCCTCTATATAGGTAGTCACTAATGAGGTGAGTGGTGAACACATCCTCTATACCAAAGCTGACATAAGGTTGTCTAACGTCGCATAATACACTTCAAGGGTTGCGACATCATTATGAAGGTAGGGGTCCTGAATCCTCGTGAAGGAAAAACTGAAGCAGTCATTAAAGGATCCAATGGGTTCATTGACTTCCCTCCTGATGGACATAAACTACCTATATAGCTCTGAGGGGCTAATCAGGATCTTATATTTCAGCAAGAAAGCATTCATCATGAGGTCCCGTGATGTAACAGATCCCCTTGGTAGATTGATGTACCAATAGAAGGCCTCCTCACCCAATGAATGTAGAAAAAGGTGGAATGCAACATCCTCATGATCGACTTGCATTTCAGTGACTGTTGTTTCAAATATTTTGATGTGTTCTTCAGCTGTTCTTTGCAGGTTACGAGGATTGAACTTCAAACATAAGCCTTTCAGATTCTTGGGCATGTCAGGGTAAGTGGCGAAGTGTATTGGTGAAGGATTTTCTTCCAACCAAACCATGGCAAGGGGTGGAGGTGGTATCTGCTATTAAGGAGCAACAATCTGCAATTATTCCTATAGTAGGACAACAACTTGGGCTGTGGCTATTTGGATTGTTCCTTGAGTTTGAAAGGCTGGGGGAGAGGTAACTCCCTGGTTGCCGGAGATGGGGAATGAAAATGCAGTTTTGAATGGTCAGGTGGAAGATGAACACAAGCCGAATGAGGGTGAAGGTGGAAGGGAAGTGGGTGGAATGGAGGAAGAGGAAGAAGTAGTGTTTCCTCCCTTGGTTTTTTTTTCCCTTGTAGAAGGTTGCAACTCTTGGAATTCTCCCTTATTTGGTGTCGATCATAAAACTCTTTGAAATCTTTCTAGGGAGAACGATCCAATTCGATCCAGCTTCACAAGGCCTGCCTTCTAGCGCCAGTTCTGTTGATGTGTGTTTTGTACACTTCTCAACACAGGCAATGTGTATGTGCACTACCTCTCTTGAAAGGAAATCTCCAACTGTAAGCTACTAAAATTCTCCCCAAGGTCTCTCGGGTGTCAGGTCATGACTTGCATGGAATTTCTCAGTTGCTATTTGATGTGATTTTGCTAGTAATCATGGGGCAAACTTATGTAGCTGGATATGAGGTGGACCTTCAAATCTTATGTTTTTTAAGATGTAAAATAAAGTATACTTTGCTGTAGGTTCGAACAACAATCTAAAAATTTGATGTTTTCTTCAAGTTTGGCTTTACAATGTACAATGAACCTTAGCACAGGCTATTTCCTAAAAAAAAGGGAAGAGCAGGGAAGAGGGAAGGTTCCTAGATCTATAGCTAAATGTGAATAGTGATCATGGATGTTCTGCTATGGACTGCTCCCTTCAAAAAAAGTTCCACTTAGCTAAGAAATCTATAGTATCATGGGATCTGTGCTATCTTCAAAGGTCCGCAAATATTTTACCATTCATCCACCATTTATATGCATGAATAAAGTTAAATAATTAAAGAGCAGCTTCAAATTTCAGACCAGACTAACTTTGCAAAGCCATTTTCCATCAGCAAACAACAAAATGCATGGGCAAGGAGACATCAACACAACATAAATTTTTATAATCATAGAATAGCATGACTAAAATATATCAAAGCTATAACACAGCTAACTAAAAAAATAATGTGAATCTAACTATAGCATTTAACAATGGAGATTGAACCATGCAACAAGTGGAGAAACTAGAAAATACACCAAGTCATTATATTTTCATTGTAAATTTCAGCAGCATACCTTTACAAAAATTCAACTCCCTTTTACAAATGAGAGGAGACCCTTATTTATAGTGCCCAAAAAGCTACATGAATGGCCAAGATTGATTTTCATTGTGGCCAAGATTCATTACAAAATAGGGTTTCACCTACCCCCAATATACTATAATTTAAAATTACATTCTTGTCCTTTTCCTATTTGTCTTTTAGTGACAATACTGTAGCATTTTGTCTTTTGCTAATTTCTCTTTTGTTGTAGCTATTCCTTTGGGAGCTCCTCATTCATAATAGGGTTGTCCTCCTTCTTTGAAGCTGCATATTCCATGAATTTTAGAATAACTGGTTGGAGCTTGTCTACCTCGATGATCTCATACTGCAACATCTGGTAACTCCATTCTTTTGCATTATCTTCAAGATTTCTCTAGTCTTCATCATACTTTACACCTTGATCCCTAAATAGCTCTGATTGGTCAAAGGCACAGGCGGTGAAACTCATGAATTCCATTGTTATTTCATTGGACATCCTGTCCTCCATCTTCTTCTAAAAGTAAGGCTTTATCTTCTCTGGATCCATCTGTACTGTAGGCATGTGTCATACTCTGTCATCAGCTTTAGATATTGGGCACATTCCGCCTTGATTTCCTTGACCCATTCGATGTCCAAATCCACCTTATTCATTATATGTTCCAACCTTTCCTTTCTATTATTGAAATCCTACCTCCACATGTCCATCAGCTAGTGAACATCGCTTTTGAATGCTAGCTCTTTTTCCCATGTGGCCTTTGTTAATTGGATGATGGCCGCATCTTTGGATAGGTGGAGTCATATGATATAGGGAAGTCGGTGCAGAGCTTCTTCATGCTCTCCAAAGATTACTACAAATCCAAGAACTTGTTGGCTGTATGAACATCCCGGCTAATACCTATGTTCCCGACGTACAAGACCTATCAGAACCAGCTCTCTGTAGTCTTGTCCAAGTTCTTTCTTCTCTCCAATTTGTCAATTTTCTCTTTGGACAGTAGTTTGGGTGGAGCCAAGGATGTGATAGGTAAGTCATCCACTGAAGACCATTGTTGGATGTAATCCATCAAGGCAGCCACTTGTGATTTAAGTTCGTCCTTTGAGACCTTGTCCTGCTTTATCAAGTGCACCATTATAGCCACTGACTCCTCAAGATGCCCTACCTTATGCTCTCTGGTAGCAGTCCTGAAGTTGATGGTAGAAATGTTGTAGCTTATACCAGCCTGGTCTACCACGGGCATTGCAATCTGTGTTGTTCAGGACCTAGAATCATCCATCATTATTTTGGATCTCACCTTAGGATTTTTCTCTTTTTTGGTTGAGCTTTGGGCTCAAGCTAGGATAGCCTCTAGCCTTTCTCTCAGATCCTTAGGAGCGGGAGTCCTCTTCTCAAGCTATCTTTCCAACCATTTGGGCATGGCAGATTCTTCTTTTGATGGCTCTTGATTGCCCTCACCTTCCCTCGTTAGGCCTTCTATTTGTGCACCCTTCATCTTGGTGTTGTCCCCCTCTTCCTCATCAGAATCTAGGGCTAATGTGAGGCATTTTATGGAAGGTTTAGTAATCAACTATCCTCGGGGACTTCCTTCTACCCCAATTTCCTTTTATTTTAGCTCTTTATTATGTTTGCTCTTGTGCACGTATTCCTCGAGCTAGTCCAATTCTTTGTCATTTTCTTCTGTAGGAGGCAACACAATCTCTAGTTGTTTTTCCTCTGCAAGGGTTTCTACAATTTTTGTTGTCCTGTCACCCTCCTATCCTTCTTTGAGAGGTGACCTCTCTGGCTCTTCTTCATCGTATCTAAGCTATCAAGCCATCTCTTCTTCAAGATCGTCATCAAAGGTTTGTGTAATGACCCTACCACTAACATCTTCCTCCTCATCCTGCTCGTTGAGGAGCCTATTCCTTCCTCCTCATAGGCCACCCTGTCAATATGCCAGCGCTCATACTCAGGGTGTTCATAATATTCATCTGCCTCCTCCTCAACTAACTTTGAGGCCTCTTGCTCCTGCCTCTCCAATTCTTTGGATATCAGCATTGTGGCTTCCATTGCTAGTGGTCTCGTGGGAGGTTGCTTGGGTGCATTAGAAGCGAGGACCTGTGCTAAGGTAGGCTGAAGGGTGGGATCCATAAAGATTTGGGAGAGCTCGGAAGGGAGATTTTGCATGTGTTTGAAGAAAGCCTTAGGTAATGTGGGAGTAGGCATTGGTGCTACTGTTGTAGCTAGTGGGATCGATGTAGGTGACATGGCTATGGAGGAAGGAGGAGTAGTTACCACAGAGGAGGATTCAATCACTATTATGGGCCTGGCCAAAGGTGAAGGGGCAAGGTGGACTCAGATGTCTACTACTGCCAGGGATGTGGTGACCATGCTCAGGGAGACAGATGATGGGGCAGTTGAGACTGGGAGAGCCGTAATAGGTTCTAGTGGATCTACCCTTTCTTCATCACCTTCTCTGATTATAGGTGGCTCCATGGTACCCCCTACTTGCTTGGGCTTCTTCGAAGGTGAGCCTCCTGAATCTGTCCTTGTGTAAACCTTTGGATCTAGAGATTGCTCTATTTCCATTCCCTTCCTCTTATTTGATTTTGTGATAGAAGGAGACTTGGATGTCCTACCCATTGAAGTTGTGGTGGCGACATCCTCAATGGTATTAGGCTCACTCTTTAGCCCTTCATATATTAAAACCACTTCTCCTTGCTTTAGTTGGCTCACTTTTCTTTTAACCCATTCTTTGGTTCAGTCCATGATGGGTTTAGTCATGATTTCAAGTTCATCAGCCTCCTACTCATTCCAATCAATTGTAGGCAGTGGCAGGTTGGAGACTACATTATATCGAGGATCCACGACAGTGCTTTCATCTTCCTCTACTTGATCGAGTATGGGGAACAGTTGCACCCTTCTTATGAAGTATGCAGTCATCCTCATGTAGTGCCTAGCACACACCTCCTTGTCATCTTGGAAATTTTCTTAGAAATGCTCAACATGATGTAAATAGGCATACTCTAGTCCCAGTGCTTTTCTCATGTTCCCATATGAGTCCATCCACGAGCGAGCAGTGTGCAGTTGGAAGTGGTATTCTTAGAGTTCCTTTTCTGAATTCCCAGCACACTAGGAGGTTTTTTAGTTTATACATGCCCTGCCCGAAGGTAAAGGGATAAGAGATCCTTACCAAATGCTTGTTGCTAAGGATGGTGTGCACATGTTGTAGTTGCTGAGAGAGTTCCAATAGTACTATCCAGTCATTAGGGTATTGGGGCAGCTTCTTCAACCTCTCAGTGAAATCTTGGGCACAAATGTAGGTGAACTTGGGGAATTGCAGGTACAACAAAGTGTATTTCTTTAGGAATGCTCGTGCACTATGAGAGACTCTCTTCTCAAAATCTCCTCCAAGTAATCGGATGATGTGACCCATAAAGGCATCGTTCACCCTACAATATTCCTTCTTGAAGTTCTTGAATTGGAGCTGAGGATATCAGTCATAGGCTTTCAGCTTTCGGCCTAGTACCTGCTCGGGCGCCATAAATAGCCTACTATACTGGCTCTACTCTACTAGTGAATAGACAAGATAAGAGGTCATGTAGAATTTGGAGCTCTTTTTTATATTCATAAACTGCTCATGGAAGCAGTTGCTAATAATACCTCCCCAGTAGAATGAGGCCTTCATGGTGACATCTTTGTTTCAATGAATGATTTGCTCAATGAAGTACACCATCCATTCTTGAAAGAATGCATCAGAAGGAAGGCACATTGCCCAGCTCAGCATGGTCACTAAGTCATGATAGTCCTCATGGAAATCACTGCAAAAGAGTTTGTGAGGGACCTTTGCAGCACTACCTCTTTTCTCCTTGAGCTAGAACTGGTTTATCAACCTTCTACAACCCATCAGGTCCTCATTCCAAGTCACCTTTCCCTCTTCCATCTTAGGAACTTCCATTTCCTCAAAGGTAGGTATGTGGAAGGTATTTGTGATTCCCTCAGCTGACATGTCAATGAGAATATTCCCATCTCTGTCAATGATGGTCCTTATTTCTAGTTGGTAGGCCTGCTGGTAGGCCATCATGAGCTCAAGGGAAATAAGGGATGGGGGAAAACATGAAGCTTTTGCAATTCTGCTCTGCCTGATTAATTTGGCATTATCGGTCTTTGGGTGAATTTTGACCCTTCGCTTAAATTCATCAATATCGACTTGGCCAGTATTGGTGTTTGATATTTCTTTCTAGGCCATGGTGATTTTTGATCATAAAGGTTCACCTTGGAACTAGAACTTCATCTGGTCCTTATCCTTCTTCCCACAAGGAGTCTTGCCTGATTTCTTTCCTTTGTCCTCTACAGTTCCTCCCGAGGGTCCTACACTCGATTCTGTATATCCTGCAAGCATGGACACAATGAGTACAACCTATTATAAAGGCCTGAGTGTTATTCAAAATCCAATTTAGACAAAGTATGATTGATGAAATCAAATTTTTACTTCAAGATATCGTTAGCCATTGACTGGAGGAACTTCAGACAATCCGAGCCTAGAGAGCCGGACTTCCTTGGCAGAAATGTTGTTTTGAAAGGGGCATATAGGGTGGTGTGATCTGGGTGATTTCCTAACTTCAAATCTTCGTGGTTTGAGGGACTCATGTTGAAGAGGGCCAAATTTGAGCACATGGGTCGAGGTTAGTTTTCCAATTTGAGGTCGTTTAGATCACTTTTCGGGCTCTTAGAAGTTCAGGCTTAGAAAGCTATCAGAGGTTTGTTGTTTCAAACAACCAGCCAGAAATGGAGTTTCGAGGATGAAACTCTAGAGTTCGGGACCTAGAAGCCGAAAGGATGATAGATGGTTTGAGACCTGAGGGCTGGAATGATGTTGAGGTTTCACCGCTCTAGAACAGAAATCTAGAAATGGAAACTCGGATATAGAGGCCCAATGGACCAAACCTAGCATCAAGCTTGCACTTTGATTTTTTGTTTGAAGCTTTTCTTAGCAAATAGGAGGGTGGAGCCCATAGGTCAAAAAGGTAGGCACATTTTTCCCCATTCAAGGCAGCGAGCATAGGATAGAATTCCGGAGGCCGGGGCCAGGTGGGGGCGAGGACGTTTACTCAATATTCGTTGTTTCACTGCGAACGTGGGCTCAGAGTCTGGGTGGCAGAAGGTCATCACTAGATGGCCATTTTGACTGGACGAAGCCACAAAGGAAGTCCATAGACATAAATCTGTAGACTCGGACTTGGGGTCATGATGGAAGGTAAACTTTGAGCGAAAAAAACACCATACAACAAGATGCAAGGCGGGCTCTGAGGGATGGGAAGATAGGGTCTTTCATCCATTTGTGAACAGCGAATGCTTAGTGGAATTCCAGACATAGAATTCTAGGGTTTCAGGCCTAGGATGGCAAAATAGAGGCCTATTTCTAAAGTTTTTAGTTTGCAATTCTGACAGAAATCGGACGAAGGAAGTCTAAGGAGTTGGGCCTGGGAGAGGGTACAGCTATTTGCAAAAATATTTTCTAAGGTTTCACCAGTGGTGGAAGGAAGACTCAGGCCTAGAAGATGTGAACGTCCCTAGGTGAAGAACAGCCCTAATGAGGTTAAGTTCTAGAGATAGATTTGAGGGTGCTTTGGAGGTTTTCCGAGGATTCCAAGACATGGGGTTTTTAGGGGTTGCTTTTATCTATCTATCTAATGCATTTTTAATCCATGTTATTCAATTTTAGGCATTTAAAATTATGAAAAACCTCTTGGGAGGGGAAGCGGCGAACCTACCTCGGACGTCCGATGAGGGAAGCTACTAAATAAACTAAGGATCGGAAAATGATGCGACAGGCGTGAGGGCAGTTATCAGTGAAGGCAACGAACTCCTTAGGCAAGTGCTCTAACTTCTTCTGCAATCCTAACAAATGAAAATGATAGGTTGGGGTCTAATATTTATACCCTGTCTTGCCATTAATGGCTTCATTAAATGCCTGTACGGCTGACCTATCGGTTGGTGGATTTAAATTTGTGGACGGCGGCGGGAGGTCCAGGGTTCGAGGTCTGAAAGGACATTTTGAAATGGCCGTTAAAAAATTGCCTTTTGATACTAGCAGCGAGGAGGGGCCTGGACTCTGTAGGGAAAAGTGCTGATGAGGTTTTTCTATTGGAAACGACAAAGGTCAAAGAGAATTCTGGGAACAGCGGCCTGACCGTCTGGACCCGGAGGACACAAAGGCAGTCCAAAACTTTATGCAAAAAAAACCTGGTAGTGATTGATGAACCGGGGCCTAGGGTTTGAGAAGGTAGACACCTTCCACTGTTTTAGGACAGTAAACCCTAGGAGGAAGCCCGAAGGAAAAAATCTAGTGGGTTAGGCCCGGGAAGGCCCAGAGCCGCTGGCAGAAGGAAACTACCAAGGAAAGCCCAAAAAGCCTCAAGGCTTAACCAAAGATGAGTGGGAAAAACATGATCACTTTAGGATGGACTTCAGGGGTACACTAACCATTAGGGGCACCAAAATGGGGGCACCCTAAATGAGGCAGCGATAAAAATGACTCAGCAAGGTGAAAGAAAAGAGGGTCCCCATTCCGAATGGGGCGTGTGTGTTGATGGCACAGAAGTTGGCACAAGCACAAATGTATCTTCCCGTTAGAATATGGGGTTGGAGGGGGAAGTAAATGCTATATTGAATTTTGGCATGTGGGAAAAGCAACTTTGATTAAGTTGTATTTTTAGAAGAGCCATTGTGGTGTGGGTGAATTGATTTTGCCGATGCTAGGAACACCGCAGCTAGTGAGAACTTATGTAGGTTTTTTTTTAAGGTGACATGGACCTTGGTAATTACATGGGTTGGAAATGATGCACCTGGTTGACTCAATACATGGGAATTGAATTCTTGTGTATAATATTTAATAACAAATAAGTGTTATTGTGATACTTTTCATACAATTCCTCGCTGAATATATATGTGTAAGAATTAGAAATTGCATAGTTCTTGAGAATAGTGAACATGCTAAATTTTTTTGACCTTCCAATACATATATTCAATTTTTTAGAGCTCTTATGGCTCCAATAACTTTTTTAGGAAAAGAGAATGCCCCATAAAGAACTATAGAAAATGGAATTTTGAAGATGAAATATAGAAATTTTTGTTTGAAGGAAGAGAAGAAAGAAACAAAAAGGTTTTTGTTTGAAAGCATACAATGTATAGGAATAACTATATAGACATGCCTAATTTTGGAATGTTTTGGAATGTATGTAACCATGCAGAAAGAAAAGGGGCAAGCATACAACTTTTCTTTGCATTGAATGATCTCTAGCCCTGCAATAAGGGAGCTGTTAAATCCATAGGCTAGTAAATAATAAATTTAGAAAACAATATTGTGACAATATATATATATATATATATATATATATATATGGTTAGGTGTGTATGAAACGACCAAAAACATAGAGGAAAAACAACTTACAACAACAATACATCTACACTGTAGTGAAGATTTTAGAGCACAACACTTGTTGAACATCCAATTGGCAAAGTAGTGGAAGTGTATGGGAGGTTTTGACCATTCTGTACCCATCTAGCAACGCAACCAAAGGAAGAAATGGAATATACAGAAGACTATATATGTTTGAAAGGAATAGAAACAGATAATTCTTGCCCTTTGTTTATACATATACATATGCATATACCTAGAAACATAATTCTTTCCCTTTGTTTATTGCTTGTCTTCTTGACAACTTTTACTCACAACCTGGACCTTACCTCTTAAACAAATGATCTCCCTAAATGTTCCTCATTGGTGAATAATCTTTGCATATAAATCATAAATTTACAATTGTGAAGGGAATTGTTATATAGTAAATTCCTTTTTAATAGGTTTTTCACACTTTCCTTTCTCAAATAGTAAATGTCTTTATAATAGCTTGAATAATGAATTAGGAAGCAAACTATTATATAGATTGGTCCAAGCACGATATAAGTTTATCTATGTCCTACTTTTGATATTCATTAGACCTGGAAGCACATATATATATTGATTAAATTTGTATGTGAATGGCAATGAAGAACCAATAGTCATTAGCATTCAAATAAACTTTAAATCAAATACAATGTCATTAAATTGATACAATAAATAATTTATCACTCCTAATTTTAGCAAAATGAAAAAACTTATATGATTCATGCAGATTTTAAATGTGACATAAAGAAGTCCAATCTCAATGATTAACCATATACAAAATATTTAATATATATTAAAATATATTGTCAAGTATTGCTCATATAGAAAATATTTGAAATATACATGAGAATAAATTGTTCAATTTTATTTCAAATTCTAATCTGTGTAAACATATCATATAACTATCCAACTAATTTGAAATATTCAAAAGGAAGAATGACAACAAAATCGATGCACCGTGGTATAATAAAAAAGATGGTATGTAATTAAACGTGCAAATATGTAGTTGCAAACATAGGTATAAATTATGTCCATATTTCTTAAACAAAAGTCTTAGCATTTAAAAGTTAAAGCTATGAGAAATGATCAAAAGTGCAAAAGAGCAGTCAAAGCGTAGGCTCGCTAGTGGAGCCTTTTCTACAACAGGAGTAGATATCTTCATTATGTCTGCAAGTAGTAGTTTACACTCTGCTTTGAAATTAACTTTCATTGTTTTGGTGATCATTGTTTTCAAGTGTTCCTTTGAATTAAACATTTTTGTTCTAATCAAAGAAGCGATGATATATTCTTTACAAACGAGGCCTTTAATAAATGCAATAGGATATGTTGTAGAGTCAGAGTTCTCCTACAATGCATAGAGGTCTTTTGTTGGCATTTGTGACAAACTAGTGGCAGCTTCATCAAAACCAACACACCAAAGGCTACCTGGATGGTCTTGTAGCTTTAACTGTAGAAGATACTGATAGTTACATTGTTCAATTTCCATCTAGCAATGATCACAGAACCAAACATTAGCATGGGGGTGTGTGCATTTCCTCTTCCATTCTTTACCATTAACCAACAAGGGGCAAGTATGGTAACAAAAAGAGTTCTTGCAATTTGAATGGTTTCTTTGAAAATGGCTTCAACAGTTTCTCCCAAACGAAGGAAGTTCTTTAAGATAAATGCAATAGTAACTCTATCATTTGAAGGATGCAACCTCCAAGGTGTAGAAGAAGTTGAAGCTAGTTGTCTACTTTAATTGGCCCCTTGGACCTAAGAGTGTTTGCCTCATCAATAGAAGGGTTAATTTTAAGGAGTATTCCCATTGATGTGTTGATAAATTTTCCATTAAAGTAGCCTACACAACCACTATGAACAACAACAATCACTATTTCACCAGAAAGATACATTTGCTGCAAGGTATCACCTTTTTCTTGCCAACCTATGCCCCACATATTAACATCAATGAGAGAAGTGGATACATCATATAGTTTAATGGTTTGTCAGATTGTTTCAGATGCATTTCTCCTACAAATATTTGAAATGTACCCAACATGCACTATAATGCCAAAAATATCAACAAAGTTGTTATCACTATAGTTGCTTATTTCACTAACTGGCACAAAAGCAATTTTTTTTTGGGACATTTATCTCATCTTAAGATCATTTTATTGTTGATTTTTCATCCAAAACAATCTCAAGATTACTATTTAATTTATTGAACCTTTTATTCACTTCCTTAACTAATCCCCTCGATATTAAACAAGTAAAACCCACATCAACTTGACCATAATGCAATTCAACAATATCATCAAAACAAGTAATACGTATTTATGTCCCATCCACATCTATAATGTCAAAACTAAATAGTTTCCCTTCACCTCTTTGTTTATGAAAATGATGCATCTCCCTAAAATGTGTTACATGCCCTTTCACTATCCAAACATTTTGATAAATGTTCAAATCTTTAATAGGGCTAACCTTTAGAGGGTTGTTTTTTTATAGGGGACACCTACAGACCAAATTTAGGGGCCCTTTTAGAAGGGGAAGGTGAGTCAGGTGCCAACATTTTCTCTTCTTGCTGCTTGAACAAATACCTAGTGGTCCCAATAATTTGAAAATCAAGCATAATTACAACTAAGTTGGATATGATTAAGGCCCTGGAAGAGAAGCAAAACAATGTATTGGACAAATTATATGAGGTATAAATGAAAAAGAGACAATTATTTAGCATGTAGACAACAAATAATGCAACCCACCTTGAATTATGGATATTCCTACAGATGTAATATTTTAAACATACAAGGGACCCTGTTTTCAAGGCACCTAAAAACAACATATCATTGCATTTGGAAGGAAAAGTTCCTATTTGCAAATGGTGGCCATCAAACAAGAAAAAAATTTCTCACTCAACCTACCCTTCATGACCACCAAATTTTTTGAAGGACAAAATTTGAAGGACTGGAGAGTGAACAACATTGTTGACATTAATAGAATGAATTGCAAATGGAGTAAAATTTGGATCTTTTTTTCCATCCTACAAACACAAGTGCATTCGAGCAAAATGTAGATCATCACACCAAATCAATAAAATGAGCAAGGAAAATAGAGGCTACAAAGAGATACATTATTATGTGCTCGAAAAGATCAATGCATGTCTACTTTCATATCTATATCCTCTAAAAGATTAATGCATCTCTACTTTCATATCTATATCCTCTACTATGGCCAGCTATATATGTATACACCTAAATTCCAATCAAGAAACAACTACAAGAAAGGTAGGAAACAATAAGAGCAAGCTTGCAGTAGGTACAATGAAAGAGGAGAGAAAACTTATGGAATCAGAGTTTGTAGGCTGGTGGATGGCATCCTCAGAGCTAGACTCCATAGCATTAGGTGTACAATTTGACACCAAATCAATCACCAAATCAATTTTTGGGGGCTCTAGAGACCCATCCATGGACCCTAACTCCACAGAGGTAGTTGTAGAATCCTTTAAAGGCAAGGAATCTTCCAGTTGTAGTTTACTCATTGACAACTCTATACCACAGTAAAAAATGAAAGATTAATGTATTCCAACATTCAATACCAACTTGTGTAGAACTTAGAATGCTTACAATCTTCTTCCTATATTTGTATAAATTCCTATATGCAAGCATTTTTATACATTGCTACTTGCTCATTCATCTTTCTTAATAGAAACAATGGAATATTGAACAAGAATAGAAATCCTTAAATACATATATGGGTTCAATTTTTCCTCTATTTAGACATTTTGGAAAAAACAATTAAGAAGATATATACATCCATATGCACACATGTGTGTATTTATCTATCTATACAACAATATATCTAAATGATAACATTTTCTATCCAAACAAATTAAGCACATTAAAGATTACAAAAAATTTAAGATTGTAAAACAATCCTTGTTACAAGAACAATAAAATACTTTGCCATAGGCAGCTTCAAATAGTTGAGTGGAAAACAATATCATTAAAGTTATTAATAGTCAAACAAATGAGGGTAGAATAATTTCATGAAACATGTTAATAGAATACAACCATTCTATGTAATAGTTGCATTGTAAATTCTACTTCCATAATTTTTTGTGCAATACTTATTCACCAATGAGAAACATTTACGAATATCTTTTGTTGAAGAGACAAGCCCCACATTCTCATTATGAACTGTAGGAAAATATTCTTTATTTGAAGAGTTTTATAATAATATGCTATCAAACCAACACCACAATGGCTATTTCAACAAACCAACCCAACCAATATATTTTCCCACACATTTTGTAGTATACTTTCCCATAGACATATATATATATACATATATATATATATATATATTTATGTACATTCATATATATATATGTATATATTCATATATACATATTATGGAGAAAAACAAAATTCTAATAGGACTATTAGGGAAATAGTGAAGAACCACACAAATTAAAATAAGAGGGATTGCATATATATCGATGTGTAGAGGGTTTCTTATTTGTTTGAAGTTTCCAACATGATTTTCATCAGTGAAACCATCAAGAGGATTTTTTCTACAATAGTTGTTCCACAATTTCTATGTTACACTATAATATTTAACTCCACCCTATGCATGTCACATTTTCTACATAATGTGCAATGAAGCACATTGATTAAGTTGCATTGTCAAAAGAGCCATTGCGGCTGCAATCTACTATTAAACCAACAGGGACCACACATCTGAGGTAGTGCTCTACAACAAAACCAACACAACAATGTCACTTTCAACAATGCAACCTACTCAATGTATTACCCTCACAGGACTTTTTCGAAATGGACAACAGAAGATGCAAGCCACCATATTGAAGGCTTCCTTATGGCAAGAGCTGAAATAGATGAGAGAGAAAGAATACATATACATACATATATATATATATATATATATATATATATATAAAACAATACAATGGATGTTTGAACAATGCAACTTAATCAAAGTATACTTTGCCACACTACAACATTCAATATTTTATCTACTTCATCAGCCCCCTTCGGGCTACAAAAATAGAATGCATTAACCCCCATAGTAGAAAACACTTACCATTCACCTTTTGTGTTCAAGGTGACCACTTCCACAACCACCAAACCACCTAATATATGTATACATACACACACACACACACATGCATCCATACATGCACACATACATACACACACATATATATATATATATATATATATATATATATATATATATATATATATATATATACATACATATATACACATATACATATGTATACATATCTACACTCTACGCATCTTTGGTGTCATAATTTTTGTACAATTAACCCCTTCAAATCCTTAAAAAGAGTACACTGCAGATTGTAAATTGTCATGCAATTTATTCTTCCCTTTGCCTATATACATTTGCAGATTCATTGAGTTGCCATGCTTTTCATTTTACTTTGATGCACACCATCTTTGTAGTCTGCTAACAAATAAAGGAATTGTATAAAAATAGCTGCATTCTTTGCCATTGAGTACTATAGAGTAAATGGGGAAATTGTAAGGGATCTATTAGTAAAACATACATACATATATTTATCCATGCATACATATATATAAACATGGAAGTACACATGCAATGATCTTTTGAAATACTTGAAAATATATTTTCCTTAATCATTCTATCCATGTGTTGTGATGATGTGCATTTTCTTTGATTGCACCTTTTTAGCAAAAAAAAATAAAAATAGATATGCTTCTAGCGCTAATAAATATAAAGGAAAAAGAGAAAATTATATCATACCTAGACCAATCTATATAACAGTTCACTTGCCAATTCATAATCTAGGCAGCATTATTCAACACTCAATATTATAGGGAAATACCGAAAGGATAAAATATCTATGAGAAGAAATTTACTATATAACACTAGGCAAACTAATTTCATCTATATACAACTATGTATGTATATATATATGTTTACATGTATATATGTATTTATATGTTTACATGTATATATGTATGTATATGTTTACATGTATCTATGCATGGATATTTTCACATGTATATATATGTATATATGTATGCATGCATATATATGTCCATATGTTTACATGTATATATATATATATGTGTGTATGTTTCACATGGGTTTTTTGCATAAATAATTAATTTATTGTTCATGCTTTGGTGCTTTGTTTATTTTTTCTTTTGATAGTAGGGTGAAGGGGTTTAACACTAATGTACTGCAAAATGTGTGACAAAGTATATTGATTAAGTTGCATTGTCAAGAGAGCCATTGTGTTGTTGGTTTGATAGCACATTATTTATTGTTCATGCCTTTCATTTGGTGCTTAATGTTTTTGTTGATAGCAATTTTGAGGGTTTTATATAAAATAAGATGCATTATACAAATAGCAAGTGTGGTCTTGCTTTAGCCACAAACCATTGTTAAAATCATCATTTTTTGCTCCATCCTATAGCATCTTTGTGGGAGTTAAGGGAGGGAATGTCTTCTTTTTTTGTGATGACATGGGCATTGGCTATTACTAGGCTTGTGGTAGTGGAGAATGTTGTCGTTACAATGGGAAAGGTGAATGGTAAGTGTTTGACATAGAAATTTACAAATACATGGGTTGGTGGTGATGGAGGTGGTCTCCTCAAAAAGCAGAATGTGAATGGTAAGCGCTTGTTGGTCCAATGGTTAATGCATTATGTGGTTATGTAGACATGTATATATACATGTGTATATACAAGTATATATATGTATGTATGTATACATGTATATATATATGTATGTACAATTTTGGCTTCATACCCATTGCTATAGAGGAAACTATAGTTAAATCTTCTTAATTTTATGAAAAAAATTGAGTTGCATTGCCTCACACTAAATATTATAAAGAAATAGAGAAATTGTACAAGAGGTATTAGAATAACACTAATGTAGCTTGGAGTCTCAATTAAGTGTGTAAATGTGTATATATATATATATAAGTCTCTATTAATTGTTCCTTTCGATAGCAGGCTCAATATTTTTAGCATTTCCATGTATCAAGGTGACCACTTCCATAACCACGAAACCACGTAATATATGTATACACACAAACACACACATATATACATCGACATATACATATACATATATATACACATACATACACACACACATGCAAACACACACACACACACACACACACACACACACACACACATATATACGTACATACATATATATATACACATATCTACACTGTGCATCTTTGGTGTCATACACATTTTGTACAATTAACCCCTTCAAATCCCTCTATTTGATTTTACTTCAAATCCTTACAAAGAGGACACTATAGATTGTAAATTGTCATGCAATTTATTCTTCCCTTTGCCTATATACATTTGGAGATTCATTGAGCTGCCATTCTTTTCATTTTACTTTGATGCCCACCTTCTTTGTAGTATGCGAACAAATAGAGGAATTGTATAACAACAGTTGCATTATCTACCATTGAGTATTATAAATCAGATGGGAAAATTGTAAGGGAACTATTAGTAAAACATAGATACATATATTTATCCATAAAAACATATATATAGAAATGGAAGTACACATGCACTGATCTTTTCAAAGACTTGAAAATATATTTTCCTTAATCATTCTATCCATGTGTTGTGATGATGTGCATTTTCCTTGATTGCACTTGTTTAACAAAAAAATAAATATAGATATGCTTCTAGAGCTAATAAATATAAAGGTAGGAGAGAAAATTATATCATACCTGGACCAACCTATATAACAACTCACTTTCCAATTCAAAATCCAAGTAGCATTATTTGGCACTCAATACTATAGGGAAATACAGAAAGGATAAAATATCTATGAGAAGACATTTACTATATAACACTGGGCAAACTAATTTCATTTATATAAAATTGTGTATGTATATGTTTACATGTATATTTGCATGGATATCTACACATGTATATATATACGTATATATGTATACATGCATATATATGTCCATATATTTACATATTTATATAAATATATGTGTGTGTGCGTGTGTGTGTGCATGTTTAACATGGGTTTTTTTGCATAGATGATTAATTTATTGTTCATGTCTTTGGTGCTCTATTTATTGTTGCTTTTGATACCAGGGTGAAGGGGTTTAACACTGATGTACTGCAAAATGTGTGAGAAAGTATATTGATTAAGTTGCATTGTCGAGAGAGCCATTGTCATGTTGGTTTAATAGCACATTATTTATTGTCCATTCCTTTCGTTTTATGCTTATTTTTCCTGTTGATAACAAGTTTGAGGGTTTTATGTTGATTTAGATGCATTGTGCAAATAGCAAGTGTGGTGTTACTTTAGCAGCAAACCATTGTTAAAATCATCACATTATACATCTTGGGGGGAGTTAAGGGAGGGAACTTTTTTTTTTTGTGGCGACATGGTCGTTAGCTATTATGTGGGCTGGCGGTAGTGGAGAATGTTGTCATTACAATGAGAAAGCTAAATGGTAAGTGTATGACATGGACATTTGCAAATACGTGGGTTGGTGGTTGTGGACGTGGTCTCCTCAAAAGGCAGAAGGTGAATGGTAAGTGCTTTCTAGCCCAATGGTTAATGCATTTTGTGGTTATGTAGACATGTATATATACATGTGTATATTCACATATATATATGTATATATGTATACATGTATATATATATGTCTATATATTTACATGCATTTATATATATGTATGTCTATATGGGTATTTTACATAAATGAATAATTTATTATTCATGTGACCTAGCCTCTGCTAATTATTCCTTTTGATAATAGGCTCAACATCTTTAACATTGATCTACTACAAAAAGTGTGAGAAACTATATTGATTAAATCACATTGTCGATACAACCTTCCTATATATATATTCATATACACACTTAATCGAGACTCCAAGCTACATTAGTGTTATTCTAATACCTCTTTTACAATTTCTCTATTTCTCTATAATATTTAGTGTGAGGCAATGCAACTCAAATTTTTTCATAAAATTAAGAAGATTTAACTACAGTTGCCCCTATAGCAATGGGTATGAATCCAAAAATATACAACAATAACTACAAACAATAAACAAGTGCAACACAGATTACTCACCCCCACCATATTTTTTCATGGAAGGAAAAAGATTTAACTGTAATTTCCCTAAACCCACTATAAATAGAGCTCCTAATGCCAAAGATGTACACAGATAATCTAAATAGAAGGCCAACAGCAAGAGAAACAAGATTTAACTACAAAAAGCCAAAGTTGCATAGCCATAACTACAAAGAATAAACAAGGGCCACAATAGTCACTCAAGAAAACATTAACAATAAATTAATCATGTAGGAAAAACACCCATCCAAACATTAGTATAAGACAACAAACTCCATTGAAAATTCAAGCTACATCATTTGATACTAAATATCATATACAAATAGAGAAATTCTAAAAAGAACTATTAGGATAATAGTAAACACCCACCAACAAAATTTTATCTCCAATATGTGAATGGTTTCATAAATCCCTAAACCCTACACATAGATAGCTACAATTCCTCCTATGCTAATAGCTGCAATGCCAAAGTTATACAGAGATAATCAATACAGTAGACCAACAACGACAAAAAGTAGATTTAACTAAACTTGGTCCTATGGTAAGAGGTATAAAGGCCAATAAACATATAACATAAAGACATTAACAATAAATTAATCATTTATGCAAAACACACATGTATAACAAAGTATATGTAATGCCCCATCTCGTAACCTAAAGAATGTTGCAATGACTAAATTATTTTACCAATAAAATAATTTAATTACTTAAATAAAATATGAAGCTTTTATCTACAATATTCAAAATTAATTAAATAAGCACTAAATTATAAAGAAAATTAATCTAACATTAAATTCATGAAATAAACCTTTCATAACAAATAACAAGGTGAACTTAGACGTGACAACCAAATATACCAGACCTAAATTGATGACATACTATGACTAGGTTTGAGGTTAGACTAGGAAAAATCTTGTTACTATCTCCCAATCAACATTACCATTGAGTTTGGAAATGCTCAGACCTTTGAAACCAGGTGGAGTCAGTGTCATGTACTTGAAATCTTGCAATCAGACATATAACATACATGTATATAATCCATGATTCAAACACACCGTGAAGAGAAAATCATGGAAATCACAGGACAGTCACAAGTGAGTGATACAAATCTGTTCTCCTCACTAATACAATATCACAACGAACTGACAAAATAAATATCAATTAATCTACCATAAGCATATATATAGCAACAACATCTGAAGTAAACATCTATGATAACATAAAGCATGTTAGAAATAATCACCACCAAATAGTGTATCATCACATCACAAAATAAATCCACAATCAATCTACTATCAGCGATCAAATACATCAAAACAAAGTATCAGGGTCTATCAAAGTGAAACATACTATTAGAAAACATAAGAAAAATGGAGGGGTACTACATCCTCCCCCCTAGGATCAGGCTTACTCTTGAAAGCCTGCAAATAGATAGGGATAAGGCTCCCTCATGCGTGTCGCATCCTCCCAAGTAGTAGATGCCTCATGACTTAGATCCCATTGGATCCTCACTTGATCAATGTCTCAACCCCTGAGAATGAGCCTCCAGCGCTGAAGAATGCCCATGGGCTCCAAAGCCAGCTACCCGTCCTCTACCTCTAACGCATTCCAATAAAGTATATAAGAAATATCAAGATGATAAGGTCTGAGAACTGGCACATGGAAGACATCATGAATACATGACAAACTAGGTGGTTAGGCGAGTCAATACGCCATAGGACCAATCCTCTCTAGAATCTCAAATGGCCCAACAAATCGACGCAAAAGCTTAGAGCCTTTTCCATAACGGATTGGACTCTTTCGCGGTGGCACTCGAAGAAATACTCTATCACCAACTAGAAACTAGCGGTCCACTCTATGCGTATCGAGGTGATCCCACAATAGTGGTTTACAATTTTTGGCCAAACTGGACACTAAAATCATTTTTTTAACTAAATATTCACATTCGGGCACCTATAGTGGCTAAACCGTGAGTAATTTGAAGATGATGCAAACTAGAGTTTCATGACATTTTGTCTATAGATTATAAATATATTTGTTTCAAATTTTTTTGAATCAGATTGCACTTCTTTTTCCATCTCCTTCGAAAACTTGTTTTTTTCATAAAACAACGTTTTGAAAAAGTGACGCTCACCATATATAACGCATAATTTTTTTTCCATGAAGGATAAAATTCTAATTCTTTCGAATTTAGATTTGTAACTTTGATATCTAGTGCTTCCACTTGGTTAGATAGTTTTTTATTGAATCTTTTTTCTTTAATCAAGTTTCAAAGTGAAACCAATTACAATTCAGACATAGCGCAACCGTATAACGCGTAACTTTTTTGTATGTATCAAAATTCAATTTTATTTTTTTTGTTGGATCAAGGACTTCAATTTCTATTGCACTCTTATTTTTTAATTTTTTTGATAATATGCTATTTTTCCACATGTGCAGAACAAAGAGCTCGATTTTTGGTGAAAACCCTACATTCACAAGAAATAAAAAATAAATATAATAATTAATTTAAATTTATTTAAAATTATACTTTTTGGGAAGTTTATAATAAGAACTACATACTTACTAAAAATAAATTTTAAATGAATTCATTTGATACCCCAAAAGGTAAATCAAAAGTGGTTTCTTATCAGCACTTTGATAGGTGTAAAGGGGACTAAGTTATAAGTATGGTTTAAAACTCGTGGGGTTCTATCCAAGGGGGTTTTATCTAAGTTAGTTTGATCAAACCCTCTTCAATTGGAAAAATTTAAATGGAACTTTTCAAGGCTTAAATCATTATATTTTCTAAAAGTATGTGATTTCAGCAAAAAACAAAATCTCCCAAAAATTGTAAACCAGCTTTGTGGGATCAGCCATAGACATACTTCTTTTTTCTATCTTGTGCTGCTATCAAATGTTCTCAAATGTGATCAACCTATTGCTCCATGTCTTGAAGCATCTCAAGTCCAAGTAACACTCTATCCTCAAGTCGATCCCAACTCAATGGAGTCCGACAAGGATGTCCATATAACACCTGAAAAGGGGGCATACCTATGGAACTTTGATATCCATTATTGTAAGAAAATTCCACTAAGTATAGATAATCTTCCCAATGTGATTGTTGGTCTATGACATACATTCTAAGGGTGCTGCCACAATAGTGGTTTACACTTTCTAGGGGATCCTGATTTTTGTTAAAATCACATATTTTTAGAAAATATAATGATTTAAGCCTTGAAAAGTTCCATTTAAAGGATTCCAATTGAAGAGGGTTTGATCAAACCACCTTAGACCAAGTCCCCTTAGATAGAATCCTGCTAGTTTTAAACCATACCTATAATGGAGTCTCCTTTACACCTATCAAAATGTTGATAAAAAACCACTTTTGATTTACCTTTTGGGGGATCAAATGAATTCATTTAAAAAAAAAAATTGTAAGTATGTAGTCATTATTATAAGCTTCCAAAAAAGTATAATTTTAATTAATTTTAATTTTATTATTATATTTATTTTTTATTTCTTGTGAATCTACATTTTTCACCAAAAAAACAAGCTCTTTGTTTTGCACATGTGGAAAAATAGTAGATTATCAAAACAAAAATTTGAAAAATATGACTGCACATGATATTGAAGTCTTTGTTCTAACAAGAAAAATAAAATTGAATTTTGATACATACAAAAAAAGTTACGCTTTATACGGTCATGTTATGTCTAAATTGTAATCAGTTTGACTTCAAAACTTGATAAAAGAAAAAATATTCAATAAAAAAAATATATAACCAAGTGGAAGTACTAGATATTGGAGTTACAAATCTAAATTCGAATGAATTAAAATTTTATCCTTCATGGAAAAAAAGTTATGCTTTATACGGTGAGCATCCCTTTTTGAAAATGTTGTTTTCTGAAAAAAATAGTTTTCGAGGGAGATGTAAAAAGAAGTACAATCTAATTTCAAAAAATTTGAAAAAATTATATTTAGAATCTATAAACAAAATTTCATGAAACTCTAGTTTGCATCACCTACAAATTCCTCACGGTTTAGCCACTATAGGTGCCCGAAAGTGAAGATTTAGTTAAAAATAATAATTACAGTGTCCAATTTGGCCAAAAATTGTAAACCACTATTGTGAGATCACCCCTAAGCATATCCTCAAAAATTTGATTAACTCTCTCTGTTTGAGCATCGATTTCAAGATGATATGCTGAACTAAAGTTCAACTGTGTACCTAGAGCATGTTGTAATGAAGTCCATAGGGCTGATGTAAACACGAGATCTCTATCAGATATAATCCTATGAGGAATTCCATGCAATCTAACAATATCCTCCACGAATATCCTAGCTATAGATGAAGCATTATAAGATGATTGAACTGGAGAAAAATGTGCTACCTTAGTCAATCTATCAACAATAACCATAATGGCATCATGTCGACATGATGAAATAGGTAATCCAACAATGAAATCAACTGATATAATATCCCATTTCCATTTAGGAATGAGATGTGGCTGTAATAATCCGACGGGATGTTGATGCTTAGTTTTGACTCTCTGGCACTCAAGACATCTTGATACAAAATCATCGATATCACATTTCATATCGAGCCAAAAGTACAACTGTCAAAGATCCGCATGCATCTTCTTAACTCTAGGATGAGCTGAGTAAGGTGCTCGATGTGCCTCAGTCATAATCAACATGCGAAGACCTTCTGGATATGGTACATAGATACAATCTAAATGTCGTAATAAACCATCTGGTTCAAGAGTATACCATGTGAATCTACCCTCTAGAGGTTTACCTAATTCAATCTCCATCTTCACCTCCTGATACAATCTATCTATAGGAAGTGCCGCTATAATTTGGCTCCTCAAATCTACTTCAAGAGTAATAGCCACTATGTTCTCTTTTCCTTGAACATATTTCACCTCAAAATCGTATTCACATAAGAAATCCATCCATTGTCTCTATCTAGCATTCAAATTAGGCTGCGTAAAAATATATTGTAGACTACAGTGATCACTATGAAGTTTGAAATGGTGACCCAATAAGAAATGCCTCCATCAAACTAATGAATGAACAACTGCGGAAAGTTCCAAATCATGAGTGGGATAATTCAGTTCACGATCCTTGAGTTTGCGAGACTCATAAGTGATCACACGCCCTTCTTGCATCAGTACTGCTCCTAAACCCTCCAAGGATGCATTAGTGCAAACAAAAAAAATCTTAGTAGGATCAAGAACAACTAATATAAGTGCATTAGTCAGATTTTCCTTAAGTTTCTGAAAAGCCAACTGACACTACTCTATCTAGATGAATTTCTTCCCTTTCCTCTGAAGAGAAGTTATGGGGTGCCCAATCCTAGAAAACCCCTGTACAAACCAACTATAATATCCAACTAGACCCATAAAACTACAAACCTCACCTACGTTGGTAGGGACGGGCCAATCAAAATTATCTTGAATCTTTGAAGGATCCACAAAATTACCCTTTATATAAATCCCATGACCAAGGTATTTCACCTCAGTCTGAAAGAAGTCACACTTCTTCAGGTTTGCGTACAATTGATTCTCCCTCAAGCACTGCAATACCTATCTCAGATGCTCTTCATGCTCCTTCATATTTCTCGAAAAGATCAAAATATCATCGAGAAACACAAGAACAAAATAATCAAGGTATGTGCGAAAAACACCATTCATCAAACTCACAAAAATCGACAGTGCATTCGTTAACCCAAATGGTACTACTGTGAATTCGTAGTGCCCATAACGAGTTCAGAATGTTGTTTTATGAATGTTAGCTTCTGCAATGCATAACTGATGGTAACCTGATTTTAGATCAATATTAGAGAACACATTAGCTCCCTTGATCTGATCAAAAATATCATCGATTCTGGGTAAAGGATATCGATTCTTTATTGTTACTTTGTTCAATTTACGATAGTCAATACACAATCTAAGTGATCTGTCCTTCTTCTTTACAAAGATGACAGGTGCTCCACAAGGAGAAACACTTGGATGAAATAAACCCTTATCCAAAAGTTCCTCCAACTGGATATGAAGCTCTTCTAGTTCTTGAGTAGTCATTCTGTATGGGGCTCAAGATATAAGCTCTGCTCCAGAAACTAGGTCAACTCTAAAATCAATATCTTGTTTTGGTGGCATACCAAGTATATCACTCAGAAATACATCTACGAATTCCCTGAGGATAGGGTGATCATCAAGAGATATCTCTCAACTCTCCCCTATCTCCAAGTCAATAACTGTTGTTGCAAACAGTTGACAACCCTGGCAAAGACATATCTTCAATTACATAGAAGAAATCATCCATAAAGAGATAGGCCTTTGAACACCTATGATTTCAACTTTTGCACCTGAGTCATTAATAAACTCACTATCTTCAGTCAACAGTCAATCATAGCATGATGAGATTCTAACCAATCCATACCTAAAAAAATATGATATGAACCTAGGGGTGTAACATGAAGATCTACTAAGGTAGCTAATGAACCAATTCTTAATTGACAATCACGTACAAGGTTCTCTACCACTACCTTCACCCCATAGGAAAATTCTACCTACCACTTACCACCTTGCTTTACTACCACAAGACCACATCACACAACAATGGTAGGTGAAACAAATGAATTAGTAGATCCAGAATCAAAAAGAATAGTAACATTAGCACCCTGTAACTAACCTGAAGTATCAACCACTATATTATGATGATCAACTTGGCAATTATTTACCGCAGCATAAACTAAATGAAAATAGCCTACCTCACCAACTATAGGCTCAGAAGTTGACGGTCGTTGCCCAAATCCTGAAGAACCTCTCAAAGGACACTACCTAGCAAAATGTACCTACTGAGCACAAGAATAACAACTAGTACATCTACCAAATCCTCTACCACATGAAGGTGCATTAGATTGTTGAAAGCTACCTCTACTAACTGTAGACTAAGCACTCTGAGTTGACTGATCCTATCAATTGCGCTTATTGTGCCACCAGTTACAGTTATTTCCTAACTGAGAACTATTACCCTGTTGAGGCTGCGAATTATTATTCTTTTGTGGATTACACTACTACTGCTACTGTCCACCCTTAGTGGGTGTCTGTTGGTTCCTAGAGGAACCTCCTGTCTGTATCTGACCATCTCATGGACCAAAACCTACTATAGGTGCACTACCTATTTGGACACCTGTATGTCCACCCAATGCCAAAGTCAGATTCTCTTCCACAATACATGCTTTCTCAGCTATAACCTCCATAGTCTTCGATTTGAAGACTCTAACTCCTCCACTAATAAAGGCATTCAAACCCTTGATAAAATTTTGTACCAACATTTCCTCATCATATCCAATTCTTGCATATTGTTTGAGCTCATAAAATTTGTGCTCATACTGCTCAACAAATAATGCCATCTGTTGTAAATCATGAAACTCATCAGCTTGTCATTGCCTCCAATGCTCAAATAGGAAACATGCTCTGAATCTTTCTAAAATCATTTCCCAAGAAACTGACCCAATCTATAGATGGAGTTTTTGCCCCTCCAAATACCACCAAGTAGAGGCAAAACCTCTCAGTTGCATGATGGTGCATCTAGCTCGAGTATTGCTACCATATGGGTGCATAGCAAAACATCTTCCCAAGTCTAATAACTAGGTCTCTGCTTCTAGACCACCACCTATGCCATCAAATGTAGGAGGGCGTGCCCTCAACAAATCTCTCATATGTCCTGCAACTATGGCATCCTGCTCTACAGTACTACTCATTCTCCTAGGAGATCTATCTCATTCCCTAACCACCTCCTAATCAACTTCCTACCTCAAACCAAGTCTGGCAAGTACCTCTTCTAGTAAGGGATGCAACTGTGCTCCCTCAACCTCTAGCTGAATCAAAATCTGTTCCCCACTTGTCTATTCCAACTGAGGAACCATATGTTCAGCATGCTCCCTCTCATGGGAGATCTGAGGGGGAGTAACCTGGGGACTCAACCCACGAAATCCTGCTCGACCTTGATCATGACCTCTACCATGATGTCTAGGCATGATCCTACACAATAAACAAAAAACAGGTCTTAGATACAAAACAGAGAAGGCTAATAGAAACCAATACTACATAGTCTAACATCTAGGACAACCTAATGGGCTCACAATTACCCAGAGCATCCAATGTTAGAACCTTGGCTCTGATACCAATTTGTAATGCCCCATCTTGTAACCTAAAGAATGTTGCAATGACTATATTATTTTACCAATAAACTAATTTAATTAATTAAATAAAATATGAAGCTTTTATCTACAATATTCAAAATTAATTAAATAAGCACTAAATTATAAAGAACATTACTCTAACATTAAATTCACAAAATAAACCTTTCATAACAAATAACAAGGTGAACTTAGACATGGAAACCAAACATACTAGACCTAAACTGATGACATACTCTGACTAGGTTTGAGGCTATGCTAGGAAAAACCTCATTACTATCTCCCAATTAACATTACCATTGAGTCTGGACACGCTCAGACCTGTGAAACCAGGTGGAGTCAGTGTCATGCACCTGCAATCCTACAATCAGACATATAACATACATGTATATAATCCATGATTCAAACACACCGTGAAGAGAAAATCGTGAAAATCATAGGGCACTCACAAGTGAGTGATGCAACTCCATTCTCCTCGCCAATACAATATCACAACGAACTAACAAAATAAATATCAATTAATCTGTGATAAGCATATATATAGCAATAAAATTTGAAGTAAACATCTATGCTAACATAGAGCATGTCAGAAATAATCACCACCAAATACTGTATCATCACATCATCAAATAAATCCACAATCACCCTACTGTCAGCGATCAAATACATCAAAACAAAGTATTAGGGTCTATCAAAGTGAAACATACTATCAGAAAACATATGCAAAATGGAGGGTTACTATAGTATAATCCCACAAGCTTCATTGAAAATGAAAACCAAACCATGTGCAAGGTAGCAAAGATGCACAGATTGTATATATGTGTCTAGATATGCATGAATAAACAAGGGCTAGTTTCACTAAATATTATAAAGAAATCAAGAAATTGTTAAAGAGGTATTAGAATAGCACTCAACATCCAAACATTAGTATCCCTATCCATATTTTTTTCACGAAACAAAGAAGATTTGAATACACACTCTCCACCCCTAAAGATCGATAATCTCCTTCAACTCTCAAAAATGGGTATAACACAAAAGATAGAAACATAAAATAAGAAGACATTGACAATAAATTAATCATCTATGCAAAGCACTCATGTAAAAATGAGTATAAACCCACAAGCTTCATTGAAACTTCGAGCTACATCTCCACAAATAGAGAAATTGTAAAAGACCTACTAAAATAATACTGGACAACCACCAAAGTAATTTTATCTTGAATGTGTTAATGCTTTCATACAACCCTTAACCCTACACACAGATAAATACAATTGCTCCTATGGTAATGGCTACAATGTAAAAGATACACACAGACAACCAACCCAACCATATTTTTTGGAGATCATCTATGCAAAGCACCCATGTAAAAATCAGTATAACCCAACAAGCTTCCTTGAAAATTTGAGCTACATCACCACAAATAGAGAAATTGTAAAAGACCTGCTTGAATAATACTAGACAACCAACAAACTAATTTTATCTCCAATATGTTAATGCTTTCATACAACCCTAAACCCCACACATAGATAAATACAATTGATTCCATGGTAATTGTTGTAACATCAAAGATACACACAGAAAATGAAAACAATACACCAACAACATGAAAATGACCAATCCCAACCATATTTTTTAATGAAAGAAACAAAGAGAATGATAATGTCTTTCAAATCTCAAAAATGGGTATACAGACAAACAACCAAAACAATAGACCAAGAGCGAACAAATAACTAACCTTAACCATATTTTTCCAACAAAGAAAGAAAATTTAGTGTAGTAAATGAACCATCTATGTAAACTAACCATATAAAAGCACTTACATATTATGGAGAACAAGAGTTTTTAATCTTCCATAAAATGGTTTACAAATAGCCTCCTATCAAACCAACGACAAAGGTGAAGGACATAGTTTTATACAATAGTCTACTATTAATCCACCAACAAAGCTACACGCTAGGATTTTTACAATGGCCTCCTATGAAACCAATACCACAATGGCTATTTCGACAATGCACCTTAATCAAAATTGCTCCTATTGTGATGGATACAACACGAAAGGTACACAAATATAACAAAAAGCCATAAATGAATGGAAAAAAAATTGCTAACCCTAATAATATTTTTTCATGAAACAAACAACATTTAACTGTAATTCCTTCATCGATGCATAACGATACTCTCTTTCAAAAATCCACAATGGGTATAATGTCAAAGATACAAACATTTGACAAGAACAAATAGACAATAAATTAACCATCCATACAAACCAACCATGTAAAATGACCTACAAATTCTAGAGAACAGTCTACAATCTAGCATAAGATGCTTTGAAACTAGCGATGGAGTCAGAGGCAAAAAAAATTTCCACAGTCATCTGCCATGAAACCAACACCACAATTTGTGTTTGCACAATGCAACTTATTCAAAGTATACTTTCTAAGACTACTACATTCAATATCGCATCACTTCGTCTATCTGCATTTACTTCGTCCACCTCCATCATACAACAACCACATAATGCATTAACAATCAAGCCAGCAAGCACTTACAATTCACCATATAATAAGCCTAGATTTCAAAGAAAGTGTTATTATGTTGCTAATGAAGGTGTGACAGATGACTAATTTGATAAAGGGAATGCAAGTTGGGATGAATTGGTATTTATTGCTATCAAGGAAAATGATCTGGCCCCTACTAAATCTATTAGTTTCTCAAATTTGGAGAAAGCCATAGCTACTCGAGTTGAAGAGAAATATGAATGGGCATGATTGACAATGGATGCTCTCATCACATGATAGCTGATAAAAGAAAGTTTGTGAGCTTGGAAAAGTATGATGGTGGTGTTGTAAGATTTTGTCATGATAAAGTAGGTGTAATCCATGGCAGAGGATCCATTTCTCTTAATGGTAAGAGTAATACTGATGATGTTCTATATGTGGAAGGTTTGAATCATAATCTCTTGAGTGTCAGAAAAATGGTTGACAAGGGATACAATCTTCAATTCAAGAATGGAAAGTGTAGAATATTGGGAAGTTCCAAAAATGTGATTGCCTCAAGTACAAAAATAGAAGGTAACATCTTTCACCTGAATGTTACTAGTAAAAGTTGTCTGATTGCTCAAGTTGATGAACGTTGGTTGTGGCATAGGAGAATGTGTCATGTAAACTTTGAAAATATTGTTAAGATAAGTTCTACTTAGGCAATGAGAGATCTTCCTAAGTTGGTAAAGACTACTAATGCTATATGCAGGGAATGCCAGTTAGGGAAGCAAACTAGAATCTCCTTTCAGAGCAAACATTGTTCAAATCAAGTGTTCAATCTTGTTCATACTAATTTTTGTGGTCCTTCTAGAGTCAAAAGCTTGCAAGGAGACAAGTAATTCATATTAATAATTGACGATTATTCTAGATCGATGTGGGTTACCTTTTTAAGGGAGAAATTTCAAGGGTTGGAGAAATTCAAGATTTTTAAAGCTATGGTTGAGATAGAGACAGGTATGAATATCAAATGTTTGAGATCAGATAGAGTTGGTGAATTCACTTCCCATGATTTTAATTCTTTTTGTGAAGTGCATGGAATAAAGAGATAATTATCTACCCCGTGGACCCCTCAGTAAAATGTAGTTGTGGAAAGGAAGAACAATACAGTTCAAGATGCTGCTAGGACTACGATGCTAGAAGGAAATGTTAATCATATCTACTAGAGAGAAGCTATGAGTACTACTATTTACATCCTAAATTTAGTACAAATCAAAGGTGATACTGGTAAGACCCATTTTGAGCTATGGACTAGTCATAAGCCTACTGTTAGTTATTTCAAAATCTTTGGGAGTAAATTCTATATTGAAAGAGATGAAGATATAGGAAATTTTAATGTTAGGAGTGATGAAGGAATCTGTCTTGATTATTCTACTAAGATTAAGGCCTACTAGTGCTACAATAAGAGATTGAGTAAAGTAGTTGAAAGTGAAAAATTTCAAGGTTGATGAAGACATAGCTAGACCATCTAGAACCTTTGGATATGATTCAAATGATCAGAAAAATAGTTTAGGAAAGAAATTTCAGACTCAAGGTCAAGTTTTGATCATTCCAGTGAATCAAGAAAATCAAGAGAAAGGAACTAGTGAAAGTGTAGAAGAGAGATCACAAGAGCTAGAAGTTCAAGAACATCCTAAGATTCCAAGGTTTGTGAGGAAAAATCATTTAGAAGATCAAATTATAGGTGATAAGAACAAAGGTATTCAGACTAGGAGAAAAATTGTAGAAGAATATTGTCTAATTTCATAGACTGATCCTAATAGTGTGAATGAAGCATGAAAATATGAACATTGGGTCAAAGCAATGAAATAATAACTACAAAAAATTGAGAAGAATAATGCATGGATTCTTGTTCCTAGACCTAAGGACAAAAATGTAATTGGAAATAAATGGGTCTTTAGAAACAGGCTGAATGGGCAAGGAAAATTTGTTAGAAATAGAGCAAGATTGGTGTGTAAAGGATATTCCTAGATGGAAGAAATCAACTTTGAAGAGAATTTTTCTCCTATTGCTAGGATTGAAGATGTGAGACTATTTCTTGCTTATGTTGCTTACAAAAATTAAAAGGTTTATGAGATGGATGTCAAGTCAGCATTTCTAAATAGTGAACTGGAAGAAGAGGTGTATGTTGAGCAACCTGATGGATTTCAATTAACTGATTGGGAAGCTATGGTTTTTTGATTGAAGAAAGAATTGAATGGAATTAAGCAATCCCCAAGAGCATGGTATGTGAGATTGGATAAGTATTTGTTGAAGCTTGGATTCAATAAAGGCACTACTGATAGTAATTTGTATTTCAAGATTGATCATGATAAAGATTTGATTCTTGGAGTCTTTGTTGATGATATCATTTTCAGAGGAGATGATGATTTGTGAATGAAGTTTTCTCATGAGATTTAGAATGAGTTTGAGATGTCTATGATTGGCGATATGAAATTCTTTTTGGGATTGCAAATTACTCAACTAGACAAAGGGATCTTCATATCTCAGTCCAAATATGTGAAAGAACTACTAAAGAAGTTTGGTATGGAAGATTCAAAGCTAGTTGGTACACCTATGGTGACTGGATGCAAGTTGATACAAGATGATGATTCTCTAAAAGCAAATCAAACTAGATATAAATCGATGATTGGTGGATTTCTTTATTTGACACAAACTATACCTAATATCATGTATGTTGTATGCATTGCTGCAAGATTTCAAATTGATCCTAAGGAATCTCATATAACTACTATGAAGATTATTTTTAGATACTTGAAGGGGACAATTGACTTTGGGTTGTGGTATCCTAAAAATGATTATCTTACTTTGAGTGCATTTACTGATGTTGATTGTGCAAGTGATGTGGATGATAAAAAGAGTACTAATGGTGGTGCATTTTTCTTGGGTAAGAAGTTAATTTCATGGTTAAGTAAGAAGCAAAATGCCATTTATTTATCTACTACAGAGGCAAAATACATTGTTTCTACTAACAATTGTACTCAATTATTATGGATGAAGAAATTGTTGAAAGATATCAGAGTTGTGTATGATGAGCCCATTGCTATATTCTGTGATAACTCAAGTGTAATTAGAATTTATAAGAATCTGGTGCTGCATTCAAAGACCAAGCATATATCTATCAAGTTTCACTTTTGAGAGAGAAGGTGAGTAAAAAGGAAGTCAGATTGGAGTATGTGCCTATTAAGGAACATGTTGTAGATATATTTACAAAGCCTTTGCCTAGGGATACTTTTGAGTATCTCAAAGGGAAGCTAGGGGTGATTACCCCTCCTAATTAGAACTAAGATGCATTGAATTGCATAAATCTATGCATTTCATAGTCCAATCTTGATTCATATTGATGTTGTGGTGGCTACTACTCAAGGGGAGTAGTCAAATGTTCAGATATGTGGTTCAAAGCTTGTGTGGAGAAAATAGATCTTTGTCATTGATGTCAAAGTGGGAGAAGATTCATGTGAAAAACTTTGTGGGAAGAAGTTTTGTGTGAAAGAGTTAAGGAGAAAAGAGTTAGAACCTAAGGGGGAGTAAGTGTTGAAGATAGTTGTGTTGAGGGTGTTTTTCACATCATGTGTTGCCATCAATGCCAAAGGGGGAGATTGTTGGATGTTCTAGTTGTGTTCCTTATATGTGGTTTTCATTGATGTCAACACTATTGGCATTAATTTCTTAGACTTAGTATATGTTGAGGATATTGAGAAAATTGTAATGAAATAAGTTGCAGGTTGTCAGTGGTGAAATGAAGTTCCATCAGTTGGTTAGCTTGGTACATTGATGATCAATGGTTTTGGATTAAAGGGTTTCTTTCCAAGTATATATAGTTTATCCATGTTGAGTTTCAGAGATCCGCATGAAGATTTGATCGTGTTATGAAGATTTGTATTCTGACAGTCATTTTGTTGCTTCAGTTGGTGTTCCTAAATGAAGGTGATATGCTTTTAGTAATTTTAGTTGTTGCAGATGATTCTCTAGTGATTCATGGTGTTTTTGGATGTTTCTAGATCATTCTCTATCTATGTTGCACATCCACGTTGATCATTGTGCTTGTGATTGGATATTTTCTCTTGCGTGTTCATGTTTTCATGTTCTTGGATGAAAGGGTGTTGTAGTGTGTTGTGGATCTTCAAGGAATAATCATTCGAAGTGTTTTCATATTTGAAGATGTTATTTTGGGTCTTCACTATGTTGTGGCCAACCTTGGTTGATTCACATTAATAATCTTTATTATTTTGGGCCAATAGTTTATATTCATTTTATTATTTTATTAAGGCCAACATGTAGTGATGTAATTTCTTGTTGCGGATATATATAAGTGATTGTTTATACCAGTTGATGTAATGGTGTGTGTGAATAATGTTCTAAATCTTTTGAAGGTAGAGAAAAGTGTGAATAAGAGTGAACAAGAGTGAAGATGTGTTCATGTGCTTAATCGAAATTGTAATCAAGCATTAGCAAATGCTATTTTCTCAGTTCAAATTCTTGTGGTTGTAATCCAAATCTTTTGTAAGATAATGAGTCTTCTTTTTGTAATTGAGTAGTGAGCTCTAGGCAGTGCCCCTGAATGCATGTGCATTCCTCATTCACATTTTTTATACTTTTAACAGGGTATAATCTTGTGGACTAACCTCCACCATGGTTTTTCTCGTAACAAGGTTTCCACATAAAAAAATTTGGTGTTATGTTTGTTTCTGATGTGTTGTTGATTTATGCTTTCATGGTTATTGATTAGATCTAAGAATAAGGTTAATAAGCTAATTAAGTTTGAAATTTAGTGTCAAATGATTCATTGCCCCTCTTAGTTGTATGCCCTTGTGTTGCCAACGATTATGCCAAGAGGCATCTATAGTGACATCCAACAATCTATGTAAAGTTTTTGAAGCTGCATTTAAAATGACAAGCAGGTGGAATTCATGTACAACTATAGTAGATTTGATGAAACAAAAAATCAAATAAAAAATATTTGATGAAACAAAAAGAACAAATACATAAATAAATAATAAAAATAATTCAAATATTTGCATAAAGCAAAAGAAAAAAATAATAATAATATTTTTGATAACTCTCGGCGTATTTTAAATATAATTATCTTTAATATAAGTATGCTAGTTTTTAAATCAAATTTATTCATTTATTAAACAAATTACTAACAAATAATATAATAAAATATACTAATTTTTAACAAGAACAATCCCATAACTTGTACTAGTTGATCTTGTCCAACATATGTTATGAATTAGAAGTGTCATCTCTTTTGTTTTATTTTCTCTTCAAACACATCCATTTCTCGACACACTTCATCACATCTATATTTTTCTCCACATGGAATTAATCACATCCATAATATATTTTTGTTCAATCCATTTCAATTGTCAATCATTCAACTCTTAAAATGTGTGAAGATATTCATTAAGACATGTATATAGACAATATGATTAGCTACCTAAATAGACTCATTATATGCATATATTTCACTTAAATGACTCAAATACTTTGAACTATTCAATTTAACTTTCATAAAATATATAATTTATTGACCAAATTACTAACAAATAACATACCTAACCAAATATGGTCAAGCTTAACTAGCACACTCTAAGCATTGATGCCTAGGTGGTCAGGCCCATTCCCCTAGCATTTCCATATGCTGTCTACTTTACAAGGATTCTATTTCGATAAACTTCGTATTTCGTTTCCATAAAGTTTGTACCTTTGTTTTCACTTAATTAAAGTTATATTTTTTTTCACTCCCACTTTCCATTTAGGAATAAATATGCTCAAATATTTTCCTATAAATACTTTGTTGAAGGAAAGAAATAGCACACAATGTTTAAATAAAACTTTGCACTTATTCATAGGAAACCAATTAGGTGTGAGGGCGGTTTAATAATTAGGGTATTTATTATATATATATAATAATGGTGTTTAATAAACATAAAATTTTAAATAATTTGTTAAAAAGGTTTTATAATAAATATATATAAGGAATGATAATAAAAATGTTTTTTTAGATAAATAAATTAAAAAGGTTTAATAATAAATATATATAACCAAAGATGATGAAAAATTTGTTCTTTTTTAAATATATGTTTAATAATAAATGTATTGTGAAAATTTTTGAACTAATTTTTTTATAATAGATTATTTTAAAATTTTTTTTTTTTAATTTATTTTTAATTATATTTTTGTTATATTTGAGTGTTTTTAAAGATTTCTTTGTGATAGCATATATGTTTTTTATGATAATATATTTATAAAATATTATTATCTTATTTTTAAAATAATATAAATATATTAATTAAAATTGTGGATACATTCTTTTTCATTTAGCATTTGATTTTTTATTTATTTATCTAAGATATGTTTATTTTAATTTATAACTATTCAAGAATTATTTATTTTATTTAGTTAAGAGTTATTTCTATTTATAATTATTTTTTAAATCTAAAATAACTCTTATAAAAAACTCTTCAGAAAATAAAATAACACTAATTAAAATGATTTGGGAAAAAAAACTCTTACATGAAAATATAATAATAACATAAAAATATAAACAAATTTCAAAATATTATAATAAATAAACATTAAATGGAAAAAATATATCTAGAAAGTTTTCTTCTTCCTCCTGCTCAACTATCATAATTTCTTACTTATAGATCTACATTTGTCATAATTTCTTGTATATCTACAACATCTGGAAAGAAAAATTCTAGTTCTATAAGAAAGGGATAATAAACAAATCATGGAGGAGTATAGAAAAAGAACTATGAGTTTCAAGAATTTAAAGTCATCACTTTCAACAAGGATTAAATAAATCCTTGAGTGAATGAGAAATTATGATAGTTGAGCATGAGGAAGAAGAAAATTCAAAGTTGCAAGAAAGTGAAAGGGAGTGGATTTTGGAAGAATCCACCCAAAAAATGAAATGTACGGATATTTTTACAAAAATAAAAATCTTATTAATTCTTAAGGATGAAAGTCAAAAAATATTGAACTTGATGAATTTATTGAGAAAAAATATCACTTTTTAAAAATATGGTTAAAAAATATGTTCCTCTCTAAGAATCATCGATAGTCTTCAAAATATTGAGTTAGAAACATTAGATTGATATTCTAAACAATTATGCTAATGAGTACGCACTTTGAGGGAGAATTATATGTAATTTTAGTATTAAAATTTTGAGCCATAAGAAGGTTTATGATGATACCAATATCTCTAGTTCAGTAGAGGGAGCTAAGAGTTTTAACTATATGTATGTTATTAGATATCTTACTTCATACTTGATCTTTTAGCATCATAGGAAAAGTTACAAGAAAGGTGAAATAATTCAAACTTATCATTCTATGAGATTATGGAATCCAAGTACTAATTGGAGACATGTATGTGAAGAGAAATGTAAAAGTTTTCCCTATTACATTAACCAAACAATTAAAATGGGAAGATATTAATGAACACATGAACTTGTTGGAATATTTGGTGGATTTAATATTTTTAGTACTAATAAATTCATCATACCATTTATTTGGATAATTAGATGGATTAATTTATCCATGGGAAATCATAAGATAGGTGATTAAAATTGTATGTTTAGAAAATTTACATTGATTTATGTTTATTTACTTAAGAGTTGTTTTATAAAAAAATTCATTTACTTTGAAGATTTTAATGTTAAAAAAAGCTTAAATGATTCTAAGTAAATGAAAAAAAATTTAAAATAAAAAGGAAAACATAAACTTGTTGGAATATTTGGTGGATTTAATACTATCATTACTAATAAACTCATCATACCATTTTTTTGGATAATTAAATGAATTAATTTATCTATGAGAAATCATAAGGTAGGTGATCAATTATATGCTTAGAAAATTGACATTAATTTATACTTATTTAGTTAAGAGTTGTTTTATAAAAAAAAATCATTTAATTTGAAGATTTTAATGTTAAAAAATAAACTTAAATAATTCTAAGTAAATGAAAAAATTATAAAATAACTCTTTTTCTATAAGCAAGATGCAACAAAGCTGCATGTATTAATTGAAAAACAAAAATTTACATTGTTTGGCCCACCATGATTCTGGGTTGAACTTGTTGGCAAAAAAAGGACAAACAACTGAGAGGGGGGTGAATAAGTTGTCACAGAATATTTTAAACTTTTCAATCTTTACTTAATTTTAGCTCATTTCTGATGAATGAATATTGAATCATAGACAATCAACACAATAGAAACATAGAGAATACCAAGATTTTTACGTGGAAACCCTGCTAGGGGAAAAACCACGGTGGAGGTTAGTCCACAATATTATACCATGTTAAAAGTATAAGAATAATGGGAATGCACATGCATTTAGGCACATTGCCTAGAGCTCATTGCTCAAATACAAAAGAGGACTCACTATCCAAAGAAAGGTTTGGATTAAGATCATCCAAATTGTGAACTAAGAAAATAGCTTCTACACAAGCTTGATTACAGTTCCAGTTAAGTACATAAAACCTTCTTCACTCTTTGCTCAAGCTTCTTCACACTTTGCTCAATCTCCTTCACACTCTGCTTTGCAATCTAATGAATAGTAAAGAAAGGTTTGGATTAAGACCATCCAATTTGTGAACTGAGAAAATAACTTCCACGCAAGCTTGATTACAGTCCTAGTTGAGCACATAAAACCTTCTTCACTCTTCACTCAAACTTCTTCACACTTCTCTCAATCTCCTTCACACTCTACTTTGCAATCTAATGATTTGGACAATATTCACATGTCTAAACTTTCTCTAGCATACATTTGCTCTTATGCACACACTAACTTCACTCAAATAATCACTCTTATATATCTGCAACATGAGATTACATCAACAACTTAGTCAGCCAGAAATATAAAACACATTTTCAATGTCAACCCAAATTTACAAATAAATTTGCAATGCAAATCCACCAAGATAGGCCAGAACATAGTGGAGACCCAAATTAACAACTCCAACAAAAAAAAATTCAAATATTTTTTCCTCGAAGATCCACAACATGCTACCACCATCATGTCGGCCAAGAACATGAAAAACAAAAGATATGGAGAAAAATATTTGACCACAAGCACATCGATCAATGTGGACATACCAAAAAGATAGAGCATAATCTAGAAGCATCCACGAGCACCAAGAAACAACTGAGAAACATTTGCAGCAATAGAAACACCCAGACTTCATTTAGGAACACTGATAGAACCCACAGACATACTATTAGAACATAATTATTCACAGCACGAACAAATCTTCACACGAACCTCTAAAGATTTCAGAGGATGGACTAGATACACTCAACGGAAAACCCTTTAATCCATAGTAATTTATCTTCTACGTACAGAACAAGACACCTTCATTACCTTCATAGTTGCATAGGGAACCTGCAACACTTCTTTTAACAATTTTCTCAATATCCTCAACATATACAACCTTCAATACACCAAATTCTAATAGTGTTGACATCAATTACAACCACATATTAGCAACACATCCACAACATCCAACAGAACTAGTCTTGCATTTTACCTACCATTTACATTACAAAAAACCATACCAACTTCCTTTCTATAGGCTATGATACGATTCCACCCTTCTGGTGCTAGTGATGATTTCATGGCTCAAACAAAATTCCAACCATCCACCCATACTAGCCTTCAATCTTCTTCATCATAGAAGCTGGTGGTCTCCACGAAGTCAACAAACTCTCAACAACACTGAATCCCCACCATTGCCTCTAGGACTAGCCTTTTGAACAAAAAGTTGTAGATGTTTGTTGCCCATCGCCTATGGAATTCTAGGCTTTCACCATCCATGTCCATAATGAAGGGGAGCCATATTACCTGCACACCCTGTGAAAACATCCTCTCAATATCATCTAGTAGCAGGATCCCCATTCCCAACAACGCCATTGCCACCACATTGACATCATCCACTAGAATTGTCACTTTGAAGACCATACACAACAACACTAGGTACCTGAGATTTGGCACATTTAAGTCCAATAGTGATGCCAGGAAGTGCAATGAAATGTCTAAACTCACTCTTGTTTTGTTTTCTAAGAAGTAAAACTTCTTCCCAATTACCATCCTTACCACCTCCAAATAGAGAATATCTTTGTTAAGGTAGATATTCTTTAGTCTTTGGCCAGTAATGAAGCCAGAGAAGGTTGTTTGCTTCTTCACACAATTAAAGCTTGATCAAAGTCTACATTGCTATGCAAGTGGGAGTGGAATCCTTTGGTGAAATAGCCACATATCATTGCTAGCTACAAGGCGCCAACTAGCCTCTTTAATACTCCCTACAACACCCTCCACTATCGATTGCTCCTATATGGTTCCTTGATGGTGGAATTAAAGCTCCCATGGGTGATTGTACTCTCCTCTCCAAATGTATGCTTATGGAGGCGATCATCCATAGGATGTCAGCTACTCAATCCATTTTGTTTCCTTTTCATGTCAAATCCACACATTTTGATATTAAATGCTCGTTCACATGATCTCTTCACCACCCAAAAATGGTATTCCATAAATGTGCATATCTAGTTTGGTAGATATGTCTCATGCAGTCGAGCATATTTTCTTGTTTGGGTGCACTAACCAAAGTCCTCTGTCAAGCCTATCCACCTTGGGGATGGTTCCACATGTATAGATTAGATAGGCTGACGACCATGAAGGTACTCAGCCTCTGTCACCACTCTCCTATGGAATTGCCCAAAATTATAAAATAACTCTTAAGGAAATAAAAAAACTTAAATAATTCTTAAATAGTTTTAAGTTTTTTTAAACATTTAATTGTGTTTCAATTTGTATATATGATCCTGACATAAAAAATAACTCTTAATTCTTAATAGTTTTAATTTTTTAAATATTTAGTTGTGTTTCAATTTTATATATGATGATGGCATGTCACTTTGTGTTACTATGGTATTTAGAGTTTGAGAGATACAAGTATGGTTATAATCTAATGGGGGGAATCATTATTTTTTAATATTTTTAATTTAATAAAATTGAAATATCTTTTGGGGTGGTGGGCCTAGCTCGATTGGCTAAAGCATCCTAGAAAAGAAAAAATGAAATATTTTTGTATGAATGAAGAAAAGAAAAACGAAATGATATTAAATTTGTGTATTCTAGAAATATTTTGTCCATTGAATGTTTTATGAATTATAATATTTTGAAAGTTGTTATATTTTATATTATTATTATATTTTCATTTAAGAATTATTTTTTTCCAAATCATTTTAATTAGTGTTATTGGAATTAAAACTACTAGCAAATATTGATTGTTATTTTATTTTCTTGAGAGTTTTTTTTATAAGAGTTATTTCAAATTTAAAAAAAGAAAAGAAATAGAAATAACTCTTTAACTAACTAAAAAAAATTCTTGAATAATTATAAAGTGGATTAGATAAATAAAATAAAATATCAAATGCTAAATGAAAAAGAATGTATATTATTGTATCAAAAATTTTAATTAATATATTTATATTATTTTAAAAATAAGATAATAATATTATATAAATATATTATAATAAGAATCATATATATTATCATAGAGAAATCTTTAAAACACTCAAATATAACAAAAGTATAATTTAAAATTTAAAATATAAAATAATTTAAAAATAATTTATTACATAAAATTTATTTCAAAATTTTAGACTATACATTTATTATTAAATATATATTTTAAAAGAAACTTTTTCATCATCTTTGATTATATATATTTATTATTAAACCCTTTTTAATTAATTATTTAAAATTTTATTAAAAAAAAACATTTTCATTATCTTTCATTATATATTTATTATTAAACATTTTTAATTAATTATTAAAAAAATGATATTTATTAAACACTATTATTATTTATTAATTTATAAATTTTTAATATATATTAATTTATAAATTTTCAAACCTTTTTAATTAATTATTCAAAATTTTATATTTATAAGACACTATTATTATATATTATTTTTTTAAAAAATATATATTATTTAAATATGCAAAGTTTTATTTAAACATTGTGTGCTATTTCTTTCCTTCAGCAGAATATTTATAGGAAAAGATTTGAGCATATTTATTCTCAAATGGAATGTGGGAGTGAAAAGAAATATATAATTTTAAGTGAAAACGAAGATACAAATTTTATAGAAATGAAATACGAAGTTTATCGAAACAAAATTTTCAAAAAACAGACAGGATACGAGAATACCAAGAGAATGAGCTCGGCCACCTAGACATCAACGCTTAGAGTGTGCCAGTTAAGCCCGGCCACTAAATATATTGATTTGCAACCATCTCCACTAAATATATTGATTTGCAACCATCTTACAACAAAAAGAACTAATCCGTAAGCCACACTTTAGACCAATCCTACATATGTAAGTGTTACCTCTTTTCTTTTACGTTCTATTCATTCACGTTCATTTCTCCTTTTACACGGGCATCTCTTAAATTAAGGCACTTAACCAGCATTCCATTTTTTTTTTCAAATTCCATAGATTATCCTGCTTACGTGGTGCTCAGCTTTCCCTTTGCCTGTCTGATGACTAGTAAGAATGCACTTCGACCTCTCACGCACCTAAATTCTTCGTGAAAGCCCAATTTATTCAAAAGTATACAGTTTGGGCCCGAGCATGTTTCCATATAAGTGGGGCACAGAATATTACTAATAAGTGTTATCTTGTTTCTTTTACTTTCAATTCAATCACGTCCATTTCTTGTCATAAAGCAAAGCACTTCATCAGCATTCCGGGTTTTTCCCAAATCCCATTGACTCTGTATGTGGCGCTCAGCTTTTCCTTTGCCTGTCAGATGAGTACCTAGTAGGGGACAGTGTATATGCACATCGACCTACTCATGAATGCCCAATTTTTTGTAATCTTTCTTCAAAAAGTATTACAATTCGGGCCCACGTAGTCCTCCGTATAATTGTACTCGACGAGAAATAATGACATCGAGAAACTTTCGTTCACATTAACTTCTACTTTTTATCATTGTCAAATAAAGATTGTTTATTTACCATAAAAAGGTTTCTTACTCGACGAGAAATGGTGTCATCGAGAAACTTTCGTTCACATTAACTTCTACTTGTTATCATTGCGATTGTTTATTACCATAAAAAGGTTTCTTATTATTGTGTGGCTTTAGTTACCTAGGTTCTCTATTATTGTGTTACTGTGTTTTTTTTTTTTTTTTTAAAGATTATTTAGGTTACTTAAATAAATGATATAATAAGTGTAAATATTGATTCAAATAAATTAAAATTGAGATAGATAATTGAAATAGTATTTTAAATATATATATAAAAAAGAAAATAGTTTTAAAATTGATAATGATAAAAAAATATTGATAATGTGTAGAATTGTTTTATTATATTTAGAAAATTAATGATCTCATTTAATAATTGTTTAGAATGAAAATAAGTGAATAAAATTATTAGATTCAATCTCAAACATTGTAGGTTTGATTCTAACTATCATGAATTTGAATTCTAATACTTAGATCTAAATTGGAAAAATGTAGAGTGTTAAACCATGTTCACCTTGATATACTTTTAATGATGAAAATTCTTATGACCACCTCTAGAAAACTTGTTGGATCACTAAGATAAAGTTTACTTAGGTTACACCCCTAGTTTGATTGGCTTTATGCCTTAGAGTAAAGATTTGATGACAACACTAACAAACATGTCAGTGGCCTATAATATAGAGCAAGATTTTTGTCCCTTACAAATTGAAGTCTGCTCTTATGACTCATCCTTTTAATTTCTGGAACATAGATTTTGGGAACCTAAATGGTGGCTCTAGCACTTCTAGGGCTTTTCACCTAAAAGGAGAGAGATTTAGGTCCAAAATGCTTATGTAACACTCAAATTAGGATGTATAAAATGTGATATGATGTAAATGAACTTAACTAAACACAATAAACTAAATAAGATGAACTAAAATGAATGCAAAAGTGCAAATTAAGTTATCTTTGAAAACACATTATGATATGCAAACAACTATGAAAATGAAGAAATTATGCATAAAAAAAGGTACAAAGGTAAATATAACTGCACCTGGATGATGTGTGAGCTTTCTAGAATGTTGGGGATGCTAGTGAAATTTACTGATTTTTCACAGTGGAACTCATTTGCCCAAGGTGGCAAATTAGTCCTCCTATTGATGAAAAACTATCGAGAGTTGTTTTTTGTCTGTCGAAATTTGAAATTTGACAAAACTCAAGTTTCTAGTCCTAGGGTGGGACTCATTCACCACATGTGGCGAATCAGTCCTCTCCCAAATTTTTGAAAAACCAGGAGACAACTCTGCAACACCAGATCTAGGAATGTCTACTTGTCTGGTTGTCAAAGTCAAATTTCTAGAAAATAGACAAATAAGTCTCTCTAAGCTTGAATTTGACTTATGTTGACTTGAAGCACCTATTTGACATGAAAATAAATCTTCAAAACCTAATAACCTATCAAATCTGCAAACAAAAGGCTACAAATACACAATCAAATGGGGAAAAATGATTAGGGTTAGTGAATAGGGGTTTGTCTTGGTCAAACCCCACTTTTGGTAATTAAACCCTTGAAAAGGTAATAAAATGAAAGAGAAAGATAAAGTAATAACATGCAAATGATATTAACTCACCTAACTCTTGATCTTGTAATTCTAAAGTAATGTCAATGGTAGCTTCAAAGTGCTTGAAAAGTGCTCTAATTGATGATGTAGAATGCTTGAATACTTAATATTGATTGAATATGCTATGTGAATGTTGGAGGATTGTAAAATGATATGAAAAATGCCTATTTATACAATTGTTATGCCTTACTATCCATTCATACCTCATCGCAAGTTGACACCAAGTGATTTTTAATAAAACCCTGAAAGGAAATTTGAAATATTTTGAATTTGGGGCCAAGGGGGACTCATTCACCACCGGTGGCAAATGGGTCCCACCTAGGACCTAAAAGCAAGTGTTAGGAATAATGTTGTATTTAATGTTATTTGTTAGGATAATATGCAAAACTACACTTAATTAAGTCATATGAGGGCATAAAGGGGTCAAATAAGTCATAAGAAATGTGTAAATAAGGAGATTGTGCCTAGAAAAGTGTGAAATCTTGTTACAAGACTTTACAACACTTCATAATAGGACTTTTTGATAAGTGAAAAGGTGATTTTTAGGTAGATTGCATTAAATAGAGTCTAGAAGAATGTAGAAATATCTTACAACACTTCACAACACCTTCACAAGACCTCGTTCTTTGAGTTTTAATACCTAAATAAGCATGTTCAAGCGATGATATAGCATAAAATCAAAGCAACATAGTTCTAACACCATGAAACAAGACCTAAAAGGCCATGAAAATGACAAAGGACCATTTTTCTATGTCACAATTTCTAACATAAATTCATTTCTAGACATTTTGTCTCATGATTTTAAGTGTAAATTGAATGTGTTAGAATACCCAAACATAACAGCATGCCACATAAATGTGTAGCAAGTCAATTCACAATGGTTATCTCAAAAGGGAAATATCTTTAGAATTTTAATTTCAATAATTGAGATTTTGGTTTTGTTCACGTGGTTGTTACACACACAAACTGGAAGATAAATCATTGGTAAAATGAATAAAAGAACACATCTTTAATTGAAAGAATCACTGAGATTTTTTTATTATAGATATTCTCAGCTATCCCAGGGGTTAGGAATGTCATGTCTTGATGCACTAGGTTCACTCAGGGTTCGTTGTGTATGGTTGATCCCACAAAGTTGTTTTACAATTTCTAGGAGATTCTGATTTTGTTGAAATCACATATTTTTAGAAAATATAATTATTTAAGTCTTAAAAAATTCCATTTAAATCATTCCAATTGAAGAGGGTTTGATCAAACTACCTTAAATCAAACCCCGTTGGATAGAACCCTGCTAGTTTTAAACCATACCTATAATAGAGTCTCCTTTACATCTATCAAAATGTTGATAAAAAAACACTTTTGATTTACCTTTTGGGGCATCAAATGAATTCATTTAAAATTTATTTTTTGAAAGTATGTAGTCCTTATTATAAGCTTCCCAAAAAGTATAATTTTAAATAAATTTAATTTTATTATTATATTTATTTTTTATTTCTTGTGAATGTAGGTTTTTCACTAAAAATCAAGCTCTATGTTCTGTGCATGTGGAAAAATAGTAGATTATCAAAAAAAATTGAAAATATGAGTGTGCTAGATATTGAAGTCCTTGATCCAGCAAAAGAAATAATAATAATTTTGATACATACAAAAAGGTTACACGATATCTGGTTTGCTTATGTCTTAATTCTAAATTTGAAAGAATTAGAATTTTGTCCTTCATGGAAAAAAAGTTATGTGTCTGATTAAAGTCACTTTTTAAAATGTTGTTTTCTAAAAAAAACTAGTTTTGAAGGGAAATGGAAAAAGAAGTGCAATCTGATTCCAAATTTTTTGAAAAAATTATATTTAAAATCTATCAGAAAAATGTCATGAAACTCTAGTTTGCATCATCTTCAAATTCCCCACGGTTTAGCTGTTATAGGTGCCTGAAGGTGAATATTTAGTTAAAAAAAATTATTTCAGTGTCCAATTTGGCAAAAAATTGTAAACCACTATTGTGGGATCACCCCTTTTTTTTGTTAATCACGAGTTATCTCTAGTTTTTAAGTCTAATGGTGGTTATAGCAAACAAAATATTGCAAAGTGTAATGTCATAAAATCGCACTCCTTGCATTTTCGCATACATTTTTTAATCTACTTTAGTGTCCACTCCCTTAGCCTCTTGTGTAGGCTCATTTTATCCTCTGCATCAACCTTTTTCACCTCTCAGGATGCTCCAAAACCCCTTTTTAGTAGCTACCTTTGTGTGTTAGCTTTGTGTCAAAATTTGTGCTCTTCCTGTTCATGTCATTTTGTAGTTTGATGTGTCTAGATACTAATGCACTACATGGACATTTGTGCACCACGCTAGCATCCTGAGATGTCTCAAAGTTCAAATGACCATTTCCAAGCATTTTTTTCACTTGTCATTTTCTTTTTTCAGTGGTAATGACTTGGGACGCCTTGTAACTACCCAGGAATCTTCTTTTCCCTCTTTAAAAGTTGTCTTTTTAACTCATTTAGGACTCCTCTTCTCCTTCATGGCTCCTCTCTCAAACATTCTACCATATTGCTCTTGCTTGCAAAACTCCATATAGCTTGTTACAACAACACTCTCAAGCTCTTACACCACTCTTTGCAACACCCTTGGCTCTTGCAACTATCTTTGTCTCCCCCTTTGGCTTCCTTAATTAAGCCTTGTAGCTTTATCTCCCTTATCTTGTGCTTGTGAGCATCTTTGGGTTTCACATATCCCCTACCTATTGCATCTACATTTTGTGATACGGTTTCTCCTCCTCAAGTGGGGATTGCTTTTATCACCCATAATTTATGATATGGGTTTTCCTCCTCGAGTGACGATTGTTTTAATCACTCATACGTGGTGGTGCAGGTTCTACTCCTGAAGCGGGTTTTTCATTCACCACATGCTTCATTCATTTTGATTAATTTCTCTCTATCTATCTGGTAGTCCATGGAGGTGGAAACACCAAAATAAGGGTTTCATTGAGGAAAACCCCTATTCAGCCCCATCATTTTCTCCAGGTCTTATACATGTAGGTATTGAAGATATCTACTAGTGGGAGGCTTCATTACTTGGGTGATTGTAAGCACTTTCTTTCTTCTCCTTATATTTTTCATTTCTACTTCACTCTATTTTACTTCTGTTATATTTTGTTGCTTTCTCACATTCCAAGATTTCTAAGCAATTAGAGTAGAAGTGGCCACTTTGTCATTTTCTATGATAAACTTGGTTTTTGGTCCATACGGACTCTAGAGTGACAGAGAGATGCCAACATACCACGTTGTCTTCCTAGACCGACACTACTGTCCTTTGGTCAAGAGCCCATCAGTCTATCCAAAAAATCTTCATGACCTACTCTTTCTGATTCTAGATCCCTTATGTTTGTTCCTTGAGGTAGTTTAGGGTAGTTCACTCCATGAGGCTCTTTGAATGAAGAGAACTTGTGAGCCATGAATACCCTTTCTCTACACAAAGAGATAGTAGATTTTACATATATTACTCCAAAACTTCATGAATTTAAATATATCAAAATATTTGTAGGAAATATTTAACATCTAACTAATGAAACATATCAAATCCTAAAGTTAAAGGAGATCTCCCAGCTATTATCCATGCATACACCATGAAATAAACTAAATAAAAGACAAAAAACTCCACACTTCATGAGATTTCTTCACAACTAAGAAGAGAACGATTTAGAAGTTTAAAGAAACAAGATATCACTTATCACCAAATAGTGTCAATATGCACCCAAATCTGGCACAAACATTAGCTTCTTTGATAGGAACAGACAATCAACTACGTAAGATTTCATATCAAGAAATAACTTTTAAAATTATCTTTGACATTAGAAAAATTTAATGGAGCATACAAGTTTTAAAACTGGAATAGAATAGAAAATGGTAAATAGAAATAAAACTGGTGAAAATATAAATTTTGTGTCTACATAATTCTATAAATTTTGAACATAAGAAAAAGAACAACTCTCAGCCTTTTATAGAACACAAGGCTATCAAAGATTTTTAAAAGGACATGGCACAAAAAAACTAAGCCAATCATATCATAGCATATGTCACAAAAGAGAACTGGCATTGGAGATATGTTCTTGATTTCAAACACAAGTCAAATACCATTTGAATTCTTCTCCATGACCAAAATCTTTGAAAATCATGGAAAACCAATATAACAATCACATGCACATGAAATAACAACATATAACACTAGATGTATGTGGAAAACTCTGAATAGGAAAAACCACGGTGAGAAATGCTGCTAGGATCTACTGCCCTAATCCAACCTCACAAGTAATGAAGTTCAATTACAATTTTAAGGGCTTCAAGCCTAAGGAAGCACCGACTCCCTATTTTAGAGGCTACAACTTCAAGGATGCTACAACACCCTACTCTAAGCTACAACTTAGCACAAACTAGGACAACCATCTTTACATATTTATAAATTTAAATATGCATAAACTAGTTCTACAAAAATAATAATGTGCCACATCAATTAAGTACATAACTTTTCTCTCTTTGTTCACACTCACACATTTATAACTATAAAAAAAATCAAATATACATTCCAAATTTTGACATGTACTTATTACAGTGCTAACACACTTCACTCACTATCTATAATATTTCTTCACTCGCATACATCCATTCATATCTTTGAATTGGTATTATATAATAAAATCTTCCATCATCAAGAGGCCACCTAAATCTTACTATAACCCTAATTTAAATTCAATGAAACATTTAATTTTTTGCAGGCTATTTCTAGGGTCTGTATGTTGTTTCACCATTTTCCAATGCAGTGAATTCAAATTCAAACTGTGTGTTCTTCTTTTCCTTAGAATCATCATCTCCATCCAATAACCAAGAAGATCCTTGCTGGATACCTACCTAATAATTTGTGCAAGAGATTTTACTTGATTATTCTCTTCCTCACATCAATCTCATACCTTTTTCATTGACAAGCAAATATATGCCAAATTATTCACCATTGGATCAAATGAATTCATAGTTTTGTTCACATACATAAGAACTCATGCTAGCATCTGTGTCTTCCTACAATGAGAGTTCATGCACTAGTTGTGTTGTTTTACACCTACTAGTCAATAATGGTTATATCATGAATCACCATCATCAAGGATATCATTTGATTGAAGCATTGTTTTGCAACAATAATGTAACATCAACAAATGAACCTTTTCCAAGTTTCCTCATTCTATTCACCTTTTGTATTCACATCATCAATTAAAATTTTGGTGTTTACACATTCAGTTTTTATCTCATTGCCATATCACTGTAACATTAGCAAATGCACATTCATTTCAATGATGTAGGGATCATTTCTTTATCGCTACTTTGATTAAGACTTCATCTTCTATTTCGGCGATGAGAAGAAATATATGTAATGTTCATACTCCATTGTGCATCGCTAAACTTCAAACTAATTTCAAGAAGGTTTCCATGATACATAGACTCTTAGTGATAGTTGTAGGATTATCCCTCATCTCATCTCAACCGTCAAATCCACTTAATACAATAATGCCCATAAAAAAGCCAACATGGATCAATATCTACCAATCCCCATATCTTTGTAGGGCTTGACCAAGCCCCACTAACTTCTCAGCAGGCTAGCGAGGAGGCCGCCATGTATAGACCTTCCAACATAACCAAATGTCATTATTTCATCAATGCTTGATCCCACTAATTATATAGCCATTTTTTCCATTGACTTCACTCATCGCCAAATCAAAGGAGTGAACAAACTATCACTCCAAAAAACTTTAATCAGCCCAATGCAAACCACTTGTTGGGTACCCACTAGCTTGTGGGGTCACTAAGAGTTAACACACACAAGTAGAGGGGTGGTGGACAACTTCCTACTGTCAGCAGCTGGGTTTGGGGATCCCTCATTCTGCTTACCAACATGAGAAAACATTACACCAATTAGTGAAGAGAAAAGCCCTTTCATGGATCAAGGTTTAGGGTTTCTTAATAACTGATACCTCAAACAAACCAAGGAAAGATTATGTCGATGACCAATGTTTGATACTCTTCAAATATTCAAAGGAATTTCAATGCAAGTGGTAAGAAATAAGCTCGAAGTCCAAAACCCACTAACTTAGCATGGTGCAAATTTGACTAAGTCTTTTACGCTTCTTCTATATGATATCTCTCAGATCTTCTATTAGCTACAATGACACCATATGCCAAATATCTCCTTTTAGAATTAGGTCTGAACCAACTCTATCCAAACAATCTCTAATCTCCTTTTGCCATCAATGAAAACATTCTGCAAACAATCTCCCCCTTTGGCATTGATGGCAAAACCTTAAAGGTCATCCATGTATCACATGGACCAAGTTCCAAATCAGTATCTAGAATTTGCACACTATCTCCAATGCTCCAAATTTGAGCATTTGGTCTATTTTCTCCCCCTTTGGCATCAATGGAAACATGAACTCCCCCTTAGGATATGTTTCCCCTTTGAAAAATAATGCAAAGAGAAAGAGGGGATTCTAAACTCTACAACCATCAATTCATTAGAAATTTGTAAAAAAAGATTTATCTAACTTGATCACACTATCCTTGACTAGGGTTAAATAATGAATTAATGAAGTTGCCCCTGGATCTATGTCGTATCACTAACACTTAGTGATATGATGTGGGAGAAATTACTCCCAACTTCTGCCTTAGGTATTCAAATTTTTCTGTGGGAAGAGGAAATTTGTAAATATATTAGCTACTTATTCCTTTGTAGGAACATACTCCATACTGACTTCCCAATCTGCAACCTTCTCTCTAATAAAGTGATACTTGATTAATATATGCTTGGTTTTGGAGTGCATCACTAGATTCGTTGATATTTTTATGGCACTTGAATTATCAAAAAGAATAGAAATAGGCTCTTTGTATTCCACCTTGATATCTTGTAATGTCTACTTCATCCATAATACCTGAGTACAACATGTAGCTCCTGCAACATATTCAACATCTATTGTAGAAAGAGTGACAAACTCTTGCTTTTTCCTCATCCATAAAACTAGACTATTTCCTAAAAATAAAGCACCGCCACTAGTACTCTTTCTGTCATCCATACTTCCTACCCAATCTGCATTTGTATATGTTGTTAATGATAAATCTTTTCATTGGTGATACCACACCCCATAGTCAATAGTACTCTTGATGTACTTAATAATTATTTTTACCAAATTGATATGAGATTCCTTTGGGGCAGCCTAAAACCTTGATACCATACAAATTTCTTGCATTATATCTAGCCTAGATGTAGTAAAATATATCAGACTTCCAATAATTGATCTATACAAATTCTGAATTGCATCAAGTGATTCATCAAATTTGCTTAATTTGCATCTAGTAATCATGGAAGTACTGACCAGTCTACTATCCTCCATGCTAAACTTCTTAAGCATTTATTTTCCATACTGGGTTTGTGATATGAATATACCTTTATTGGTTTGTGCAATTTGTAAACCAAGAAAAAATATAAATTCTCGTAGCATGGACATTTCAAATTCATCTTCCATATGTGTAACAAATATTTGAAACATTATTATCATTACTACCTCCAAAAATGATATCATATACATAAATAAAAACAACTATCATGTGCTCACCTTCAGATTTAAAGTATAGGTTGCTATCTGCCTACCCATTCTTGAAACCTCGGTGTTGTAGGTACTGGTCCGATCTTCAATACCATGCTCTTGGGGCTTGCTTTAGACCATACAATTCTTTTCTCAATCTACAAACATAACCATTATCCTCTGACAGCTAAAACCTTTTGGCTACTCATATATACTTCCTCTTCAAGGTTTCCATTCAAGATTATAGATTTAACATCCATTTGATATACTATGAATCCCTTGTATACTAAGAATGCAAGAAACATTCTTATTGCTTCTAGTCTTGCAATAGGGGAAAATGTTTCTTCAAAATCAATCCCTTCTACTTTTGTGGTGCAGGAACACCGATCCATTTTAATGGTTTTTCCCTAGTTGTTTTATGAAAAGTGATTCTTGGTGGTTGAGTCTAGCTTGTTTGGATGTTTTGAGTCTTAATAAGGAGACCATTCTTGATGTAATTGGTCAACTTTGAGGTCTTTTGAGTCCATATTATAAATATTGTAAATCAAGAACATGAAAGTTGTCAAGGAAGGAGTAATGTCATTTTGTTGTGTTAATTCATGTTTCTAAGTTGAATAAGGTAGAAAGAGGTCATTTGTAATGTTTTAATGGATTATAGAGTTTATTGGGCAATTAAGAGTTAAAAGGTAAAAAGTTTCCAAATTTGTAAGTTGCAAAATTGAAACAAATTTGAAAGGCAATAGTTAGTGTTTGAAAAGTTGTTATTTTGGCTAGTTCAAGTCAATTGAGGGATGGTAGTTGGTGTCATTCATGTTAAAAGAACCTCATATGTTTGATTTTGAGGTTGGAGAAACTTTGTTTGAAAGAAAATCATTAAAATCTTACTATATACATGCTATTTTATGTGTTTTTCTAGAATTCCTGAAGTTTCATGGTACTATACGGTTCTGTACATTGTGGTTGTGCTTTCTTTTTTATGGAAATTGGTGGGAAGCATAGTGAAATTTATCACAAACTTGGTTTGAAGCATTTTCATTCATTTTTATGCATTTGAGAGGCAAATTTCTAAAGGTCAGTTTGTGTACCCTATTGCAAGGGTTTTGAGTGCTTAAAAATGTCATTCTAAGCCTTCCACCCCCTGTAGGATGTTGTAACTCAGTGGATAGGCTTACTTACTATTAATAAACATATTCTCATTGTTTCATGAGCAGGGGAGGTCTATATTATAATCTTTGTTGATGCCCTAGATGGCATTTTGTATTGTTTTGAAGGGAAAAGAGAGGTTTGAGTGGGGTAAAGTGAGAAATCTATGAGGTTAGTCACCTTTTATGTTTTTTATGTTTGTACAGGGTTTTTTGATGGTGTTCGATGCATTGGTATGGTTTGGTGAATTCTGCAAGTAGGCTTTTCAATAAATCCTTTCCTAATTGGAACAATTTGAGGGGTTGGTGGAATAGGGTCTTACAGGGTGGGTTTCTAAAGATAAATTTGAAAATTTGTAGTTTTTTTTCCTATTGATTGCTTCCCCATAGGTTTGTTGGATTGGATGTAAGATCTAAATGGTGTCTCTTTATAAAAATGTCCTAATTCATGGCCTACAATAGCATAGAAGGTATGGTTTCAGGTTGATTTTTTGAAAGAGTTGGACAAGGTGTTGAGATATATTATAGGTGGCTTTAATGGGTTTCTATAATGATGGTTGGTAGTAGGAGTTGTTAAGGGAATTTGAAAGTTAAGTTAAGAAAACTGGGTCTGCTGACCTATAAGCTTATCTAGGTGAAATAGGGGAAATAAGCCAAAACTGAGTTTGTGGTTAGAAAGGTGACTTGAAATCTTCTTGAATTGAGAAAATAAGGGGTTTTCCAACCTTGATTGCATCAATTGGTATCAAAGAAAAGGGAGTAGGTCCCTTGAGCAAGAAGGTTAAAGGTATGAGCACAAGAAGGTGTAATTGGAAGAATTAAAATGCCTCCCAAAGGAAGTGTTGTTGCTAGGAAGATTGATAACCAGGCTAGAGAATTAGAAGCCTTGAAGAACGAGGTTGCTCCATTGAGGTCTAAATATGGGGTTGATATGGATGAGAGTGATACTAAAGAGGAAGAAACCTCTAGTGAAGAAGAATAGTTGGATCTAGAGGATGTGAGAATGATGAAGCTTTTGAAGGCTGCGAAAAGTGTTGGACATGGAAAAATGGACTTTCCTATGTATGCGGGAAAACTAGATGGTGAAGAGATCTTGGACTAGATAGGGGTCTTGGAGAATTATTTTGAAATTGAGGAGATAGGCGAAGAACACAAAGTGAAGAAGGAAAAAACCAAGTTGAAAGGACATGCTTTTTTTTGGTGGAATTTTGTGCAAGAAGAAAGGCTAAGATCACTTCTTGGTAGAGGACGAACGAAAAAATCAAAGGTAAGTTCCTTCCTAATGATTATAATGTTAAATTGCTTGAAAGACTTCAAAATCTTAGGAAAAAGGACTTAGATGTGCAAGCATACACTGAGGAATTTTATAGGTTAAGTATAAGGACAAAACATGAGGAAGATGAGGAAGAAAGAGTGGCAAGATATCTGAATGGACTGAGGTATAATATCCAAGATGAAATCAGTTTGTTGACACCAAAAATAGTAGAAGAATGTTTTCAAATGGCTATAAGGGTTGAGGAGAAAGTGAAGAGGAGAAAAGAGAAGGTAACAAGAGGAAGAGGTAGTACTTCTAGGGGTAAAGGTACCTTTTCTACACCAAGACAATCTAATCAAGATCAAGATGATGCTGTTAAAGGGAAAGAATGAGTGGCTAAACCTAGAGGCAAATGTAGAGATGGAAGAACAAACTTTAGAGGAAGAGATCCTAATGTGTTTGCACGAAGGTGTTACAAGTGTGGTGAGTTTTTTCATCCATTTTTCAAGTGTCCTAACAATTTTGGTGCTGCTACAAGTGGGAGTGAGAGAAAAGGTGAAAGGAGAGTTCAAATTGTACAAGAAGATGAAGAAGAAAGTGTCAATTCATCATGCCTTGTTGCTACACCTGAAATTGGGGAAGCTTTGATGTTTTAATTAAGATTTTTGAAGGCCTCCAAGGAGAAAGAACCATTGCAAAGGAGAAGTCTCTTCAAGACCACCTACAAGAGAAAAGGTAAGGTATGCAAGTTAGTAATTGATTCAGGCTCCACTAATAATATTGTATCAAAGGAAATGGTAGATAAGTTGAGTTTGGTAAAAGTTCCTCATCAAACACCCTAGAAGGTGTCATGGCTAAGTGATGATTAGTTAGTCCTAGTGAATGAGCAAGCTTTAGTTGAAATTCAGATTGGAGGATATAAAGATAGGGTACTTTATGATGTTCTTCCTATGCAATCTTTCCATTTGTTGCTTGTAATTCCATGGAAATTTGACAAACATGTTGTTTATGATGGATGGGAGAATACATATCAGATTGAGCATAAGAGGAACACAATTGCTTTGTTACCATTGCAAGAAGATAGGGAGTCGACAAAGGCAACAAAAGTAATCATGATGGATAAAAAAGAGTTTGTGAAGTTTGAGGATAGAAAGAAAGAATATTTTGTACAAGGTGAAGGTGTCAACACAGTGAATTTGAAATGTGTCTCAATATTGGAAAAAGAAAAAGTGGTGATGATAACAAAGGCAGTCCAAGAAAAGGAAAAAATTGTTTTGTTCGTGAATTCTTCAAATATTTTGGAGAAGTGTGAAAATATAATGGTTGGGACAATGCTTTGTCCACTTGTTGGAAGAAAGGTTGATAGGAAGGAGTAAATTCCATCAATACAAAGTTAAAAAAATCTACTAAAACAAAAGCATTTTGGTCTAAGAACCTGCAAGGAGATGTAAGGGTAAAGGCTGAAGTGAGTAGCGGTACTTGGCCAAAGCATTTGACTAAGTTCAAGTATGCAGGGATGATGAAGGACAGAGTTCAAGAACTAAAAGGTAAAGGTTTTTCTACAAGCATGTCATCAATTTTAGTTGAGGATAATGGTGGAAAGCTTGAAGCATGTCTGTTTATAGAGAGAATGCATTGGCAAGGTGGACAAAAGTTCAAAAATGGAAGCAATGGAGAAAGGACCAGATATTTGTTCCCATGGAGGAGACTTCCACATCTTGGAGCATTTGTAAGACAAAGTCATTCTATTAAAGATTTAGGTTTGAGTTAGTTTGGTCCTCATGGGACATGAGTTTCTTTTAGTGGGGGTGTATGGTGCAAGAGCACCAATCCATTTAAAAAGGTCTTTCCCTAGTTGTCTTATGAAAAGTGAGTCTTGGTGGTTGATTCTAGGTTTTTTGGGTGTTTTGAGTCTTAATAAGGAGACCATTGTTGATGCAATTATCAACTTTGAGGTCGTTTGAGTCCATATTGTAAATATTGCAAGTCATGTTGAAAGTTGTCAAGGTTGACGAAAGGTGTATAGGAAGGAGTAATGTCATTTTCTTGTGTTAAGTCATGTTTCTTAGTTGAATAAGGTAGAAAGAGGTCATTTGTAATGTTTTAAGTGATTAGAGAGTGCATTCAGCAATAAAGAGTTAAAAGGTGAAAAGTTTCCAAATTTGTAAGTTGCAAAATTGCAACAAATTTGAAAGGCAATAGTTAGTTTTTAAAAAGTTGTTATTTTGGGTGGTTGAAGTCAATTGAGGGATGGTGTTTGGTGTCATTCATTTTAAGAGGACCTCAAATGTTTGAGATTGAGGTTGGAGAAACTCTGTTTGAAAGAAAATCAATAAAATCATACTGTATACATGTTATTTTATGTGTTTTTGTAGAATTCCTAAAGTTTTGTGGTACTGTACAGTTCCATATAGTGTGGTTGTGCTTTATTTTTTATGGAAACTGGTGAGCATCAAAGTTAGATTTATCCAAACAAGTTTGGTTTGAAGCATTTTTGTTCATTTTTGTGCATTTAAGAGGAAAATTTCTAAAGGTCTATCTGTGTGCCTTGTTGCAATGGTTTTGAGTGCTTAAAAATGTCATTCTAAGCCTTCCACCCACTGTAGGATGTTGTAACTCAATTGATAGGCTTATTTAGGGTAAGCATGTTCTCATCATTCCATGAGTAGGGGAGGTCTGGATTATGATCTTTATTGATGCCCTAGATGGTATTTTTTATGGTTTTGAAGGGAAAAGAGAGTTTCAGTTGGGTAAAGTGAGAAATCTCTGAGGGAAGTCACTTTTTATTTTCTTTTAAGTTTGTGCAGGTTTGTTTGATGGTGTTGTCCATGCATTGGGATGGTCTGGAAAAGTCTACAAGTAGGTTTTTCTATAAACCCTTGCCTAATTGGAACAATTTAATGGTTTGATGGAATAGGCTCTTAGAGGGAAAGTTCCTAAAGATAAATTGGAGAATTTGTGGTTTTTTCACCTAGAGAGTGCTTCCCCATAGGTTTCTTGAGTTTGTTATAATATTTGAGTGGTGTCTCTTTATAAAAATAGCCTAATTCATAGCCTAAGTCAATGTAGAAGGTATGGTTTCTGGTTGATGTTCTTAAAGAGTTGCAAAATGTGTTGAGATATGTTATAGGTGTCTCTAATGGGTTTCTAGAATGATGGTTGGTAGCAGGAGTTGTTAAGGGAATTTAGTTAAGTTAAGAAAATTGGGTTGACTAACCTACAAGCTTGTCTAGGTCAAATAGGGGAAATAAGCCAAAATTGAGTTTGTGGATAGAAAGGTGGTTTGAAATCTTCTTGAATTGGGAAAGTAAGGGGTTTGTCAACCTTGATTGCATCATTTGGTATTGGAGCAAAGGGAGTAGGTCCCTTGAGGAAGAAGGTTAAAGGTTTGAGTGCAAGAAGAAGGTTTAATTGGAGGAATCAAAATGCTTCCTAAAGGAAGTGTTGTTGCTAGGAAGATTGATAACCAAGATAGAGAATTAGAAGCCTTGAAGAAGGAGGTTGCTACATTGAGGTCTAAATCTGGGATTGATATGGATGAGAGTGATACTGAAGAGGAAGAAACCTCTAGTGAAGAAGAAGAGTTGGATCCAGGGGATGTGAGGATGATGAAGCTTTTGAAGGCTTTGAAATGTGATGGACATGGAAAAATGGACTTTCCTATGTATGGGGGTAGAATAGATGGTGAAGAGCTCTTGGACTAGATAGGAGCCTTGGATAATTATTTTGAAAGTGAGGAGATAGATGAAGAACACAAAGTGAAGAAAGAAAAAACAAAGTTGAAAGGACATGCTTTGTTGTGGTGGAATTTTGTGCAAGAAGAAAGGAAAAAGAAGGGGAAGGCTAACATCACTTCTTGGGATAGAATAAAGGAAAAAATTAGAGGTAAGTTCCTTCCTAATGATTATAATGTTTAGTTTCTTAAAAGACTTCAATTTTTTAGGAAAAAGGACTTAGATGTGCAAGCATACACTGAGGAATTCTATAGGTTAAGTATAAGGACAAAACATGAGGAAGATGAGGAAGAAAGAGTGGCAAGATATATGAATGGATTGAGGTATAATATCTAAGATGAAATTAGTTTGATGACACCAAAAATAGTAGAAAAATGTTTTCAAATGGCTATAAGGGTTGAGGAGAAAGTGAAGAGGAGACAAGAGAAGGTAACAAGAGGAAGAGGTAGTACTTCTAAGGGCATGAGTACCTTTTCTACACCAAGAAAATCCAATCAAGATCAAGATGATGTTGGTAAAGGAAAAGAACAAGTGGTTGAACCTAGAGGTAGATGGAGAGGTGGAAGAAAAAAATTTAGAGGAAGAGATGCTAATGTATTTGTAGGAAGGTGTTACAAGTTGTGTGAGTTTGGTCATCCATTTTTCAAGTGTCCTAGCAAGTTTGATGCTACTACAAGTGGGAGTGAGAGAAAAGGTGAAAAGAGAGTTCAAATTGTGCAAGAAGGTGAAGAGGAAAGTGTTAATTCATCATGCCTTATTGCTACAACTAAATTCAGGGAAGCTTTGATGCTACAAAGAAAATTTTTGAAGGCCTCCAAGGAGAAAGAACCATTGCAAAGGAGAAGAGTCTTCAAGACCACCTACAAGAGAAAAGGTAAGGTATGCAAGTTAGTAATTGTTTCAGGCTACACTGATAATATTGTATCAAAGGAAATGGTAGATAATTTTAGTTTGGTATAAGTTCCTCATCAAACACCCTATAAGGTGTCATGGCTATGTGATGATCAATCACTCCTAGTCAATGAGTAGGCTTTAGTTGAATTTCAGATTGGAGGATTTAAAGATAGGGTACTTTGTGATGTTCTACCAATGCAATGTTGTCATCTGTTGCTTGGAAGGCCATGACAATTTGACAAAAATGTTGTGTATGATGGATGGGCTAATACATATCAGATTGAGCATGAGGGGAACACAATCACTTTGTTACCATTTCAAGAAGATAGGGAGCAGACAAGGCCAAAAAAAGTAATTATGATGGGTAGAAAATAGTTTGTGAAGGTTGAGGATTGAAAACAAGAAGAGTTTGCACAAGGTGAAGGTGTGAAAATAGTGAATTTGAAAAGTGTCTCAATATTGGAGAAAGGAAAAGACGTGATGATGACAAAGGCAAGCCAAGAAAAGGAAAAAAATGTTTTGTTTGTCAAGACTTCAAATAGTCTAGAGAAGTAGAAAAGTGTGATAATATAATGGTTGGGACAATGCTTTTTCCACTTGTTGGAAGAAAGGTTGATAGGCAGGATTATTCCATCAGTACATAGGTCAAAAACTCTACTAAAACATAAGCATTTGGGTATGAGAACTTGCAAGGGGATGCAAGGGTAAAGGGTGAAGTGAATAGGGGTATTTGGCCAAAGGATTTGACTAAGTTCAAGTATGTAGGGATGATGAAGGACATAGTTCAAGAACCAAAAGGTAAATGTTTGTTTGTAGGTATGGCATCAATTTCAATTGAGGATAATGGTGGAAAGCTTGAAGCAGGTTTGTTTACAGAGAGAATGCATTGGCAAGGTGGACACAAGTTCGATAAAGCAAACAATGGAGCAAGGACAGGGTATTTTTTCCCATGGAGGAGACTTCCACATTTTCGAGAATTTGTAAGAAAAATTCATGCTATGAAATAGTTAGGTTTGAGTCAGTTTGGTCCTCATGGGACATGAGTTTCTTTAGTGGGGGTGTATGGTGCAAGAGCACCAATCCATTTTAATGGTTTTACCCTAGTTGTCTTATGAAAAGTGAGTCTTGGTGGTTCAGTCTAGGTTGTTTGGGTGTTTTGAGTCTTAATAAGGAGACCATTGTTGATGTAATTTATCAACTTTGAGGTCTTTTGAGTCCATATTGTAAATTTGCAAATCATGTTGGAAGTTGTCAAGGTTGACAAAAGGTGTCAAGGAAGGAGTAATGTCATTTTCTTGTGTTAATTCATGTTTCTAAGTTGAATAAGGTAGAAAGAGGGAATTTGTAATGTTTTAGGTGATTAGAGAGTTTATTGAGCAATAAAGAGTTAAAAGGTGAAAAGTTGCCAAATTTGTAAGTTGCACAATTGCAACAAATTTGAAAGGCAACAGTTAGTTTTTGAAAAGTTATTGTTTTGGGTCATTGAAGTTAGTTGAGGGATGGTAGTTATTGTCATTCATTTTAAAAGAACCTCATATGTTTGAGTTTGAGGTTGGATGAACTTTGTTTGAAAGAAAATAAATAAAATCTTAGTGTTTACATGTTATTTTCTATGTTTTTCCTAAATTCTTGAAGTTTTGTGGTACTGTACAGTTTCGTACATTGTGGTTGTGCTTCCCTTTTGATGGAAATTGGTGGGAAGTAGATTTAACTTTATCACAAACATGGTTTGAAGCATTTTCATTAATTTTTGTGCATTTGAGAGGCAATTTTTTGAAGGTCAGTCTGTGTGCCTTGTTGCAAGGGTTTTGAGTGCTTAAAAATGTCATTCTAAGCCTTCCACCCACTGTAGGATGTTGTAACTTGTTGGATAGGCTTATTTAGGGTTAATAAAAATGTTATCATTGTTTCATGAGTAGGGGAGGTCTGGATTATGATCTTTATTGATGCCCTAGATCACATTTTGTATGGTTTTGAAGGGAAAAGAGAGGTTTGAGTTGGATAAGGTAGGAAATCTCTAAGGGAAGTCACTTTTTGTGTTCTTTTAAGTTTTTGCAGGGATGTTTGATGGTGTTGGATGCATTAGGATGGTCTGGTGGAGTCTACAAGTAAGTTTTTCAATAAACCCTTGCCTAATTGGAAAAAATTGATGGTTTGGTGGCATAGGGTCTTAGAGGTCGAGTTCCTAAAGATAAATTGGAAAATTTGTAGTTTTTTCACCAGTTGAGTGCTTCCCCATAGGTTTCTTGGGTTGGTTGTAAGGTCTGAGTGGTATCCCTTTATAAAAAGAACCTAATTCATGGCTTGGGACAACGTAGAAGGTATGGTTTCAAGTTGATGTTCTGAAAGAGTTGCATAAGGTGTTAAGATATCTCATAGATGGCTCTAATGGCGGTCTAGAATGATGGTTGGCAGTAGGAGTTGTTAAGGGAATTTGAAATTTAAGTTAAGAAAACTGGGTCTGCTAACCTACAAGCTTGTCTTGGTGAAATAGGGGAAATAAGCCAAAATTGAGTTTGTTGATAGAAATGTTAGTTGAAATCTTCTTGAATTGACAAAGTAAGGGGTTTCTCAAGCTTTTCTACATCATTTTGCTTATCCTTTGTACACCAACCTTTCTTTGATTCTAACCATAGCACCATCTTCATTTAGTTTATTCCTTAATACCCATTTGGTGCCAATTACATTCTTCTTTGAAGGTCTAGGAACCAATTCCCAAGTTTTTTTCTTTTCAATTTGATTGTGTTCCTCTTCCATTGGTTTTATCTAACTCTCATCCTAACTGGCTCCAGTAAAACTCTTTGGTTCAATCTGAGACAAGAGAGAAAAGTTTACTTGCTCCTTCTCTTTTGCAAGTCTCCTCTTGGTCTGCACACCTTCATTTTTTTCACCAATTATTTGGTTTGGAGGATGATCCTTTTGCACATATTTTATAGGAGCTAATTCAACCTCTTCTTCATTCTCTTCCTCTTGTTCTTCTTCAACTATTGCACCTACATCATCATCTTCTGATTCAAAATCAATGTTATTTCTATTAGACATAGCTTGATTTGTATTTTCATCAACTTTGTACAGTCTCTTGTAACATTTGTATGCTTTACATTGATTGGATTATTATAAGAGTATCCTTTCATCACACCATGATTCAAAGCTTCATAAATCTTCATCTTCTTTCTTAATATAGCAATTATTATTGAACACCTTAAAAATTTTGACTGATTCAGTCCTTCCAAACCATAGTTCATAAGGAGTTATGCCATTGTTTGCTCTTAGCAGAGCTCTATTCTGAATGTACACAACAGTTTGAACTACTTCCTTCCAAAATGTAGATCAACCAAGTCTGCCTCATTTAACACAACTCTTGTCATTTCCTTTACAATTTTGTTTCTTCTTTCATTGATCAAGGATTGTCTTGTTATCTTTCTTGCCTTCAATTGGTTTCTTCTCTTTATTAGTTTTCTCTTCATCTTTAGAGACTTCCGCTTTGTCATATTTTTCACCACTAAGTACTATTTTTTCTTTTACTCTAAATCTTTCATAGAGTTTTGCAGAGACATCAATAGATGATCTCTTTCCTTTTTCTAGTCCTAAGCCTAATTTCTTTTCATTTGTTGGCTTTTTGCATACTCAATAATTCATCAAGAATGTCTAAACCTCCTTTTAGTTTTAGACCCTTACTGATTTGTTCATTAGCATTTTCCAACTCTTTTTGTAGGGAAACTACTTTTGCTTCTAATTTCATGCATCTATCTATCTTAGATGCTAACTTGAATTTCATTACTTCTTCACCTATTTTACCTTCTTCCACTTGCAGTTTCAGATTTACAATCAACTAATTTGACTCTTCAAGTTCTTCAGTTAATTTATCAGTCTCCTTTCAAGCATTCTTTTTCAATTTCTTATTGTCCCTCTTAAGATCATCATATTTATCTCTTAACTCATCAAGATCTTCAAGAGAACTAATCAATTCTCCCTCTAGATCAACAACCACTTCCTCTTCTTCTTCAGTGAGTCCTTAACTTATGCCTCCTTTCGATCCTTAATGTCTTTGACCATGAAGAGGAATTCTTTTCCAACTTCTCTCATTACAAGAGCATGACCTTGATCATCATCTAAACTATAACTAGCATCAGATGCATCACTTTCTTCATGAAGTACAGGCTTCTCTTTTTGTTTCCAAAATTCTTCCTTTTAGGATAAAATGATTTCTTCATTTTGCTATGTCCTTGCTTGGAGTTATCCTCTTTATCATATGGATACTTAGAAGAAAAATTACCTATTCTTCCACAATTAAAACACTTAAAGGGTAGCTTACCTTTATATTTGTTGGATCCTCTCCTTGGTCTCCTTATGGAGTTTTCTTCTTCCTCATCAATTTCTCATGATCTAATGCAATGATTGTAGCTTTGTCTTTCTTTTCTTATCTATCCCTTTCTTTCTCAGCAACCTTAAATGCATCTTCTCTCCTAGAAGACTCGACATCTGGCACTCTCATCTCATATGTTGTAAATACACCATGAAACTCATCAAGAGTGAGTTTATCAACTTCACATCCTTCTTCACTAACAAAAATCTTGGAATCATATTTAGTAGTCATAAACCTCAAAACTTTCAACACATCAACATCTTCTTTCACTTCTACACCATATCCTCTAACAACATTCACTATATCATCAACTCTTAGAAAATAGTCTACAATTTTCTCATCTTCAGTCATCTTTAAGCCTTCAATTTTTTCTCTCAGCACTTGTAGCTTTGCCAACTTTACCTTGGTGTCCCCTTCATAGATCTTACTCAATTTTTCCCAATCGTAAGCAGTTTCACAATGCATAACCTTGCTATACACATAATCAAACAAACTATTCATAATGGCGAACCAAGTTCTCTCATTATTCTCATAATCCTTCTTTCCTGTAGCATTAGTGGGCCTAGCTCAATTGGCTAAAACATCTTGTTGTAGGCAAGAGGTCATGAGGTCTAGTCTCCCCACCATCCCCGTGGTACCATAGGATGTGTCGTGCCAATACCATCTATCACATGAAATTTTTTTACCAAGCGCACTACAGTTTATAGGGGGTGGATACACGACTGATTCTTACAGTCTCAAAAAAAAGAAAAACAAGAACTATCCTGTATGTTGTACTAGTTGATCTTGTCCAACATATGTTACAAATAAGAATTGTTATCTTCTTTCTTTTACTTTCTATTCAATCACATCCATTTCTTGTCGTATGTCGACACACTTCATCATATATATTTTTGTCCACATGAAATTAATCACATCGATAATAAATTTTTGTTCAATTCATTTCGATTCTCAATCACTCAACCTCAATAATGTGAAGATATTCATTAAGACATATGCATAGATAATATGATTAGCTACCTAAATAGACTCATGATATGCATATATTTCACCTAAATATGAGTCAAATAGTTAAATTTCACAGAATATATAATTTATTGACCAAATTAAGCCACACGTTAGACCAATCCTCCATATGTTAGTGTTATCTTTTTGCTTTTACTTTCTCTTCATTCACGTTCATTTCTCCTTGTACACGAGCATCTCTTAAATTAACACACTTCACGAGCATTCCATGTTCTTTCCAAATTCTATGGATTATCCTGCGGTACGTGATACTCAGCTTACCCTTTGCCTCTCTGATGACTAGTAGGAATGCAGTTCGACCTCTCACGCCCCTAATTTCTTCGTGAAAGCCCAATTTCTTCAAAGGTATACAGTTTGGGCCCGAGCATGCTTCCATATAAGTGGGGCACAGAATATTACTAATAAGTGTTATCTCGTTTCTTTTACTTTCAATTCAATCACTTCCATTTCTTGTCATAAAGCAAAGCACTTCATCGGCATTCCTGTTTTTTAACAAAATCCCATGGACTCTGTATGCGGGGCTCAATGCGGGGCTCAGCTTTTCCTTTTCCTGTCAGATGAGTAGTAGGGGACAGTGTATATGCACATCGACCTCGCTGGAATGCACTCCAACGATTGTAAATTTAACCAACCTACTCATGAATGCCCGATTTTTGGAATCTTTCTTCAAAAATTATTACAGTTCGGGCCCACGTAATTCTCCGTATAATTGTACTCGACGAGAAATAGTGTCATCGAGAAGCTTTCGTCACATTAACTTCTACTTTTTATCATCGTCAAATAAAGATTGTTTATTACATGACATTGTAAAGTTAGCTACGTAAAAAGGTTTTTGTATTATTGTGTGGCATTAGTTACATAGGTTCTCTATTATTGTGTGGCTTTAGTTTTTTTTTTTTTTTGATTATTTAGGTTGGTTAAATAAATTATATAGTAAGTGTAAATATTGATTCAAATAAATTAGAATTGAGATAGGTAATTGAAATAGTATTTTAAAAATAAAATATAAAAAGAAAATTTTAGTTTTACAATTCATAATGATAAAGAAATATTGATAATGTGTAGAATTGCTTTATTATGTTTAGAAAATTAATGATGTCATTTAACAATTGTTTAGAATAAAAATAGGTCAGCAAAATTATTAGATTCAATCTCAAAATTTGTAGGTTTGATCCTAACTACCATGAATTTGAATTCTAACACTTAGATCTAAATTGGAAAAATGTAGAATGTTAAACCATGTTCACCTTGATATACTTTTAATGATGACAATTCTTATGAAAACCTCGGGAAAATTTGTTGGATCACTAAAATAAAGTTTACATAGGTTTTACCCCTATTTGAATTGGTTTTATGCCTTGGAGTAAAGATTTGATCACAACAATAACAAACATGTAAGTGGAATACATATAGAGCAAGATTTTTGTCCCTTAAAAATTGAAGTTTGCTCTTATGATTCATCCTTTTAATTACTAACATAAATTTATTTCTAGACATTTTTTATGATGATTTTAAGTGTAAATTGAATGCGTTTGAATACCCAAACATAATAGCATGTCACATAAATGTGTAGGAAGTCAATTCACAATGGTTAGCTCAAAAGAGAAATAGATTTAAAATTTGAATTTCAATAATTGAGTTTTTGGGTATGTTGACATGGTTGTTACGCACACTAACAGGCAGATAAATCATTGCTCAAATGAATAGAAGAACCTATCTTTACTTGAAAGGATCATTAATATTTTTTGATTATAGATGATCTCAACTATCCCAAGCCTCAGGAATGTCAAGTCTTGATGCACTAGATTCACTCAGGGTTCATTGTGCAATTTTTTTGTTAATCACGAGTTATCTCTAGTTTTTAATTCTAATGGTGGTTATTGCAAACATAATATTGCAAAGATATAGTAGATTTAACATATATTGCTCCAAAACTTCATGAATACAAATGATTTACAAAAATGTTTCATGAATTTAAACATTTCAAAATATTTGCAGGAAATATTTAACATCTAACTAAAGAAACATATAAAATCCTAAAATTAAAGGAGATATGAGCACAACTATTATACATGCATACACCATGAAATAAACTAAATCAAAGAAAAACCACTCTACACTTCACTAGATTGCTTCACAACTAGGAATAGAATGATGCAAAAGTTTAAAGAAACAAGAAATCATTTATTAGTGAACAGTGCCAATATGCACCCAAATCTGGCACAACACATGTTAACTTCTTTGAGAGGAACAAACAATCAACTACATAAGATTTCATATCAAGAAATAGCTTTTAAAATTATCTTTGACATTAGAAAACTTTAATGAAGCATACAAGTTTTAAAACTGGAATAGAATAGAAAATAGTAAATAGAAATAAAACTAGTGAAAATGTCAATTTTATGTCTACGTAATTGTCCAAATTTTGAACCTAAGAAAAAGAACAACTCTTAGCCTTTTATAAAAAACAAGGCTATCAAAGAGTTTCAAAAGGACATGGCACAAAAAAGTTAATCCAATCATATCATAGCACATGTCATAAAAGACAACTAGTATTGGAGATATGTTCCTCATTTCAAACATAAGTCAAAGACCATTTGAATTTTTCTCCACGACTAAAATCTTTGAAAATCATGAGAAATTTTTTTTGAGAAATTGGAATCTTCAAACAAACTACAAATATTTAAAATTCCTAGCCTTGCTACCAAGCGTTAGGCCTAAAAATAACTTATTCTTGCAAATCTTGACAAACTTGTCACTACATTGATTTATCAAAAACTTAGGTCTTCCTTCCTTGATTATTCATTGTTCCTCTTCAAACACTTCTTTTGTAGACTCATCTCCACCTTTCCTTCATCTATATTCCTCGAATGCAGTCAACACCCAATTCATATCCTCCCACAAAAAGCTTTGTGTCATTCTATAGCTATACTTATGTTCTGCATATTCTTTCATCACCTTCTTTATAGCTTCGTTTCTTTGTAACATATTGATTTCATACTTTCCAATGTGATTAATACACTTGATCACTTCATCTAGGAATCCTTGGCTTAATGATTGAACAAGTTAATTATTTATCCTCTTGAATGAACCTCTGGGTGTTTTCACTTCATCATCATCCTTATCTATTCACTATGGATGGAAATCTTGTTTTGCTAGTGTTTCCACGTGGTCTAAGTCCTTTTCCATCATTTTCTTAGTCTTCATTGTGATATTTTCCAATCGCATTATACACTATATAGCAACATATCACTTTACCAATATAACTGAAATCTTCACTTTTTCAACATTGAAATATCTTGTTCTATAGCCACTTTCCCTTCTACCAAAACTTGGGATTCTATCTTATGATTTGCATCCAACCACTGAACCTCAATTTTATTTTGATCCATGTTTTCTTTGCACTCAATCAACAATATTCTAACCTTATTAAGCTAATAGAATGCCTCCTTTCATTTTTCAGTTGCTTCTCTTATCTTCTCACCCTGTTGCACCAAATATCCCATCTAGTCTTCAAACACATTTATCTTGTGCTTCAACCCCTCAATGGCATGCATTTTTTCTTTAGATAGCAACAAAGGATTAGGTAGTAAATCCATCACTGACTCACTTGGTCGAGCTATAGCCTTGATGAAATTATCCAAGTGAGTGATGCACTCCTTGATCTCTCTTTTCTTTTGTTTATCCTTCCTCGTCTAGGTACCAATGGATTCCAAATTCATTATCATTTCTTCTAGTTCCTACTCTCACAAGGAGTGTCCTAGGCTAATTGTATAAATCTCGTAATCCTTAGCCATTACCTCATTCTTAAATTTCTCACCAATAGGTGTGGCTATTTAGAGAGTCTTTCCTCTATCTGAATCCTACCTAACTACATGTCTAACCTTGTCTTTGGTCTTAGGCTTTAGACCTACCACTTCTTACATCATACTTTTAATTTCTAGAGGCACAAATTCTAACAACAGTGGCAGAACTAATTACTAATCCAACCAATTAGGTATGTTTTCATCAGGACTTTCCTCTTCCTATCTTTATTCTTGTTGATTTTGATGTCTAGGAACATCCACTCTTAGCACATGATTTTCATCATTCACCATTTGAAAATCATTGGTTACACCACCTCTTATTGGCAAGGATTCTTGATTCACTTGGTCCCATTTTCTTTGTTCGCCTTCTGTGAATCTTACCACCTCTTTCCCTTCTTTTTCTTTCTCAACATTAATTTCTTGAACCAATGATTCATGGTGATTCAAGGCATTAGGGTTCTCACCACCTCCTTGTTTGTCATTGAGGGTTTGAGCTAACTTTGCATCTTTGCCTAGATATTTGGACTTTTACCTTGACAATGAGGTTGCTTGAAAATAGTCTCTCTTTCATCTTTATCCTGTCAAGATTGATCCTCAAATTCTTCTTTATTATCTGCTTATTCATGAACGCCATATTCATCAACCAACGAAAATGGTGTCTTGGGATGTAGCCCCCATTTTCTCATTCTAAGGCAACACCTCTTCTTTCATTGCAACTTCTTCTTTTGAGCTCTCCATTCCCTAAGTAAACTGACCAACCATGTCTTATATATCTTCTTTAGCATCTGGATATACCTCTACTTCAGGCCATTTCTCAACAACAAGTTAAATTATTGGAACCTTTCGTCATTGTTGTTGTTCTTGCATCTACTATATAATAGTAGTCCATTTCTTCACCTCCCTCAGGGCATGGTCCATTGTTATCATAGTTGTTCCCTCTAATGCTATTTTCACTTCTCCTAGGGTTTGTCCCATTGTTGTTGTACCCACTTATGTGGGAGAAGTAGACATGGCAGCTTCATGTTGAGATTTTGACCTTGTCCACACATATACTTACGATCTCATAGTCATTTCTTCTACAATCAAGGGTTATTCTCTAGGAAATGCTATTAAAGAAGATTCCATAGGAATTTTTTTTTAAATGTAGGGATAGCCAAAGTTTCTCTATCTATATCATCCAGCTAGAAAACTAATGAAAATCCCTATCTTTATATTGCAATGATCCTTTCTTTACTTTATTCAATGGATTTGACCTCCATGAATTTCCTTTTCTTATCTAAACAATCATCATATCCCAAGTCACTTATAATTTTTTGCTTCCTCTTTCTATCAGGAGGGTATGGAGGTGTCATTCCAACTTCCTTCAACAACCTGATATATCCATTTATTTAAGACATGCTATATCCCATTACCTTCCTAGAGATTTCATCTATCGTCATCATCTTTGGTCATTCCCAATTAGGGTCAGAAATAAACTCATTATAGACCTTGTCTTCTTCATAAATAGGTTTTATAGCATCATCATTGTCCACATCCATCTCTTTTGGAACATCATGTGTGTCCTAAAAGTTTTTATTTGGGCTATAGTCAACCTGTGGTAAGACCATTTTGAAGCTTCATGTTCATCTTGAAAATCACCCTTGAAATATTATAGATAGAGGATGTGGGAGTAATTTCTATTGATCTTTTTATCCAACCTCTCGATTGGGTCAAAATTATTTCTTTTAAAAATGTAATATTATAGCCTATATGACATCAAATCCTTATTACACAATTTAGCACTCTTAGCTAAAACATATTTATAGCTTCCTACAACAAGGGGAAATTTGACAGGTCCCTTCTTGTGGGCTTGTAGGTATGCTTCATGTGATGGAAACACATACCTTGTAAACTCTAGCAACACCATTTTATTCATAGGGTATTTGGGTAATATGTAAGGATAACTTAAGAACCCTTCAACTCTAATATAAGTAAATGTGGGGAACTGGATATACCAACACCCAATATAGTGAATGGCCTCATATGCCTTAGGGGAAATTCTATTGGTTTTATCTCCTTCCATTATCCTGACCAGCCTCATTGAGAATGCATCATTCACCCTATGGTAGTGATTCTGATATTGATTGGTAGTAATGCATAGGAAATTTTGGTAAGCCAATTTTTTCCTCGATTCTCGACCAAAAACTCCCACTTTGTTTAATCCTTGAATATTTGAGTTTATAGCACAAGAATACACAATGTATGAGGACATAGTAAACTGCTCTATAGTCAAGAATGATTGGACATGTTATTACAATCTATTACTAATAAACATCATTGAATAATATCAAATAAGGTTATCCCTCATACACTTGATAAAATCATACATCCATAGTTGAAATTTACTAGTGTCTCTACAATCCACCATCCTACTTAACAAAATTCTTATGTCATATATTACTTGAACGAAAAGTGAACTCAATATATTCTTTAGCATTCTAGCTGATGAGTTGGGTCTCTCTTGGAATCAAGTCAACAATATAACCTTTTTATTGTGCTCTTCCATATTTGCATATTCCCTAGCTGATCCTTCTATATCTTATGTGTACATCTTTAAAAATATTGGAAATACAAATATGTGGGTGATACCCTCTATAGACAGGTTTGTATATACACTTCCTTTAGGACCACCCTTCTATCAAGATCATATAATTTCATGCACTCCAAAACTAACTTTGGGGCCTCCATTGCTAACGGTGACACTACTAGAAAATGCATCCCTGTGTTAGCTATTTTATTGGCACACAAGCTATCATCAAACCATTGAACTCTATCCATGAAGTCATATTCATTAAATTCTCCCAAATCAGTATCTATCATCAAGTCGTAACTAGAAACTACTTGTGAAGCAGGGTGCCCAAACTCTTCTATGGGTTGTTTCTTTCGTGAGGTGATTATGTCTACTCTAGTTTCTTACATGATTAGTATATCAATATTTTGCATATAAATTATGATAAATTCTAACAAATAATTTTCTACAATTTAATTCTATAAAATTTAATTACCCATTATCACATGCATATTAAATTTGCATGAACCTAAATGAAACACATTCCAAACCATTTAGGAATTAACTAAACAAAATGCTATTTTCTAGAACCAAACACATACAGAAATAACTTTTAGAGTTTACTTTAAAAGAAGAAATACTTGGTTTTGTTAATGGTGTTCACTAGAGTTGGAGCAAAATTAAGTGTTAGAATATCTTTGGTGAATCCTAATTTATTACTCTTCTTAGCCAATTTAACCAGTACCTCAATTCTTAGTAGGTTTTACAAGTGTCTTCCTTGGTGCATTATGGTGTGAACATGCAAAAGTAAGAAATATGATTTTGGTGGTGACATGTATATTTTTTTGCCACCTTCTCTAAGAACCTTAATGATTTTTCATTAATTTCATTGAAAAAGAGTGCAATCATGATAGTTTAAGTTCCACATAAAAAAACACTTGGTTTTCACACCTTGATTCAATTGAAAAGTGTGGTACTAAAGCTAACATGGAAAACTCATTAGACTATCATACCGACGTCAGATACTAATGACTAGGTGGCAATGTGCCCCTAGGGATGAAAAGACTAGCTTTAACATTTTGACTTGAAACATCTGACCAATTTATTTTGAAACCAATGTTGAGCTTTTCCCTTATCAGGCTTCATAGATCGAATAAACATATGATACTTGCAAGAAGATACTCAGGTGCAGGTTTAATATTGGACTAACACTATGCAAACAAAGCTTGAGCCAACATTTTTGACTCCTGCATCCTAAAAAACCAAAAATCTAGGAGGAAGTTCAATGATTTAAACATTAAAGTGCATAGGTCAAGACAAACACTTCCCCAAACAAAAGACCAAGTGGGAAAATACCAAGAGGGTGAATGGCTTATCAAGTAAACTTTGACATTTGCAAAACTTGCATTACTTTACTTAACCAACACCTAACACTTTAAAACCCAAAAATATGGCTCCCTAGAAGCCATAAGATTTCCCACAAAAAAACCCTAAATTTTAAGGATTTCAACCCAGAAAACCACCAACTCTACCAGAAGCCAAGCAGTCAAGCCAAATGACACCCATTTTAACATTTCCTCCCAAATCAAGCCAAACAAGCAAAAGAAAGTAAAACAGGGGGTCCACATCTTTCCAAGGGGTAAAATGGTGTGTGTTGTAAGACCATGTGCAACAAGTTCATTCATGTATGTTAAGGGATTGATCCCAAGTGGAAAATAATTGTGTGGACACATAAAAATAACCTAGGCCTGCAAGCTTTATTTTTTCATGACTTACCATATTTCTTCTCAACATAATTAAAATATTTAATTATGTCCTATGGTCCAAATTCAGCTATTAATTAAGTAATTCTTAATTGTTTAAATAATTCCTATCTTTTATTCCTCATTATTTAAATAAATAAATTACATTTATTTATTTAAATACATTACTAATTTCCTATGTCTCTCTATAATTAGATAAATTCTTAAACTTATTTAATTATTGTTCACTTTATCCTTTTTCGTCTACAATTAAATAATTTTCATTAATTATTTAATGGTCCTTTTGTCTTTTCCTTCAAAATTTAAATAAAATCATTTATTTAAATTCCCAACACCATTTTTCCCACCAAGTAAATAATTAAAAATCATTATTTACTATCTTGGCCCCACCTCATTTGAATTAAATTAATTTTTAATTCAAAAGGTCAATACTGATTCCTAAATTAAATAATTTTAAATTCTTATTTGATTCTCCAGCAACCTCTTTTTCTATGGCTAATATCTTCTTGTCACATGCATTCTTGTCCATTGATTTAATTTTCCTAAAATTAAATCATAGCCCTCCATTTCAAATTGTACCCTAATTCTACCCTAACACTAATTGCTAGTTGTCATATTCAATCTTAGCCTTCCATCTTAGGGCATTCACCAACTATCAATCCTGGCCATTCATCCAACAAATTAAATTTTTCAAAAATGCAATGTCAACCTCATTTGGACACTTTATTCTTTTAATTTCTGAGTACACTTGCAATTTTTGAGTCAAATCCTTCAATATTTTGCTAAGTCTTTGTCATAGGACGTAGTTGCCCATTAAAATATAAGGGAAAATGCTATTTACAAAAAAAATCGAGAAGGGAAATGAAGAGTAGTCAATGAGTGCATGAAGGCTTTTGTGAGATTGTTCCCTTGTTTATGCTTTTTACTCCATTGTACTTCATTCTTAACTAGGGTTTAGTTTATTTATGTTGTTTATTGCTAAACTGAATTTTTCCAATAGTTACATTGGTGAACCCAACATGAAGGACAAAATTTTATAGATTTCATACATTTTTTTTTTGTTTTTGTAGGTTACAGGTATGGATCAATGCAATCACAAAAGCCAAAACAACACAATCACCAAGTCGAATGACACAACTGCCTTACATAAGGGAATATTTAGATTTCATTTAATTTTTGGTTGTTTATGTTAGATATAGGTTATTTAGCCTTTCGATTTGTCATTCTAACCCTAGTGTCATATCATAGGCATCATTAGATCATTTGTTTTTGGTAGAGTTTTTATTTCTTTATAGGTTTAGGTTCATGCATCACAACTGACTGTCATTTGTTGCATTTATGTTTTTTGTTTGCTGCAATCATCATAAATCCAAGCCACATTTGTTTTGGTGAACCACAGTCGACATCCCATGAGCTGCAATTGCAATTTTTGAGACACATTTGATCACTTCTATGAGCCACAACTTTTTGTCTAGGGTTTTTTTTTAATTTCTATTAGTATTTTCAGTTTTCTGCCTTTCTGTTTCAATAGGTTGGGATTTTCTATTACTGACATTCTATTGGAAACATGTGGCAAGTTGTAGGAGGATACTAAATTTGTTTTGTTGTTCATTTTTATAATGTTCTTCATTTTTAAGCAACAAACAAATAATAACTACAACTTGCATTTCACATTCATGGGTTAAAATGTACTTGCATTTTTCATAGCATTGGGCTAAAAAGAACCTTGTACTACAACTTGTATTTCAGATTCATGGGTTACAATGAGTTGCATTTACACTCATTGGACTTAAAAATTATACAACTTTCATCTACATACATCAAGGTAAAAATGTACATGCATTTTTCATAGCATTGGGCTAAAAAGAACCTTATTTGTTTCATAATAAGTTGGGCTAAAATTTACAAGTGTTTGGAGTGTTTTGTGGTATGGTAGTGATTTCTTAGTGAATGTGCACTTCTCTTGTGCACTTCATAGTGATCTAGAGAATCAAAAGCACTTAGGTATCATTTCTTTGCCACTCACACATTTTGGATTTGGGCATTAAAATGAACAACCTTGTGAGTGTGAAGTGAAAGCTTTGTGTATGCACTCTCCTCACACCTTTGTGCGATCTTGGAGATCAAAAATAATTTTTTCAATTCACTTTTGTTTACCCATCATTAGAGGGCCTACCACCCCACTTTGAAAGATGTGAATGATCCAAGTGGTAACAGCCTAAAGCCAAGCTCTTCCGAACTGCCATATAAATTTGTGATTGAAAGGAAAGTTTGGAAACAATGGGAAGTGGTATGTGATAATTCTCCCCAGTTTCTTTATGATGTGAAAAGCCCTTATTCTAAGAATTGGGAGACCTCTTGAGGGAGTTTATCATAGTATCCCCTAAACTAGATGCCCTTACTAAAAACCTTTGTGTAGAAATCCAAAATCCTTCTTTTTGTTGGCGTAGGAGGTTGGACCTCTAAAGTTGTCCCACGCTTTTGTGGTTCATTATAGAGATGGAAAATTTCTTGAGATCCTTGTGGTCTTAGGGAATTCAAAACTTGGTATGCCCAAGAAGTGAGTGTCATGGAGGGGAGCCAGTGCTACCAAGTTCCTAAGCTATCCACTCTGAATAGGTACAGCTGGAGAAATCCAAGTGGGAACCGACATATATTGTCCTTGCCAACCATAGGATTTGTGTAATTATTTTTAAAGTGGTTGTACAAAATAGCCCAAGATAAAAACAAAGTGTTTTCCAGAATGTTTGTTGAATTAATGAACAAATAAACACCTCTGCAATCTAGAAAATCATAATCAGATAGGAACAAATTTACAACCTTATCAAAATATTAGGAAAAACAAACTCTATTCACTATGAAACACAACTGAGACTCTTTGAAATGTAACCAATTGTATTTCAATGCAAAGTTGTTACATTAAATAATGCATCTTATAAAACGAAATGCAATAGCCTCTCTAAACAATGTATCTTTTAAATCTGCAATGCAATTGTTGTCTTAAACAACACATTTGTCCTCTACAATGCAACTATGACCTTAAATGCCACAACTACATTTCACTTAGAAAAACAACCTTCATTGTCACAATTTGAAATCAAAAATTCAAGATCTTTGACCACCTCTTCACAATGACCTCTATATGGAAACTAGAAGGACCTGCTCAAACTACCCACTATTGCACCTTTTAGTTTGTCATTTAGTCTTAACAATAGGCATACCACTACAAAATTTAGTTACATTTTAGGATTCCTAATCACCATCAGCCTAGTCAAACTCTTAGGTCATTATCTTTTCATATTTCAGAATAGGCCAACTTTCCATACTTTGTACAAACCATTGCTTCAAGAAAATATTGTCTTCGTCATTTGGTTGAGTATTTTCCAGCTCATAAGTCTAGTTTGGGAAACTCCCTTTGTCTCTTTGTCATTTCACTTGGTCTCACAAAAGGTTTGTTGATAATTCAAATTGAAGCATTGGCTAAACTTTGGATCTTTAGAAAACTTCTTCTCGAATCTCCCAAAGTTGATTACCTTTAGAGCTTGGTTAGGTACCCTTGCATTTAACACTTCCATAACATATTTAGGCACTTCCATAGCATATAAAAACTCTCTCACTTTAAGACACCGTCATTTTTCACCTTGCATTAGACATTCCTCTTAGACATCATTATCACTTTGCATTATACGTTCCTCTTAGAAATTATTATCACATTGCATCCCTCATAAACATTATTGTCACCTCACATTGGCCAACCAACATCCTCTTTAGGTATTATTATCACATTGCATTAGGAAACTCTTCATTTCTTATTCCAAAAAAAATCAAAAACATAGGCTTAGTTCATATCATTTCCATCCATAGACGTAGCTCCATATCATTTTCATTTCACATTTTTATTTGAGCAAATATTACATGGTTGAGACTAGATTACAAAAAAGGAGAAGAGACATGGACCTTTTTGGAAAAGAAGATGACCCTTATAACCATACTAGTGACATGAACCTAAATTCCACTTCACATACAACTCACAACAATACCAACATGGGATCTACCTCCAACAACCCTTTCAATGAAAAAAATATTGGAAATCCATCACACAACAATCCTTTTGAGGAATTCATTCAAAGAGATGCAAATGGAAATGTGTTTGTAGAAGACATAGTGGCTACTACCCAAAATCTAGAAGTAGCTTCTTTTGTAGATGAGTTAATCATGCTAGAACCATAGTGATACTTAGTAAAAATATTACATGAAGGAGTTAGATTACAACATGGATTTGATGTCAACACCTTGAGAGTAGTGTCACCTAGTCACAACACACAAACTAGTCAAATTCCTTAACACCACAACATAGCGCTACCACTACTTCTATTGGCATGACAACTCAAAGTGCAACAAATAGGATCAATACAACATTTGCTTTTGAGGCACCAACTATATCATAAACCACATCACAATAAATTCCACAAGTGTCTCAAATTGTCTCACAAAATTTTGGATCAACATTCTCCACATTTGGATCATCATCTAATGCTATGGGGACATCCTCATTTAATCCTTCTGCAAGAAACAAAGCAAGAAAATTTTCCATTCAAGGACCTCAACCTAACACCAATACCACGTCACAAGGTCCTCGAATCAACACAAACACTAGTGGCCCTCAAAGGAAAAACACAAGCTTCCCACATGGTCATATCTATCAATTTGGACAAGGAAATCAAGCATCACAATACATGAACATGTCAGAAACAAGTCACAACCTACTCGGTCCTCAAAACACCCATGGACAATGCATTCCCCAAATGCAATTCAACACTACTGGATCACACATCCCAACATATAATTCCCATGTTCATACACATGCTCAACCTCAACATGCAAACCACATTTCAACTCAAAACATGTCATCACAACAAATGGGAATGCAGGGAATTATTATTGACAACATGAGTGATGCCACCAATAATCCAATAGTGGATGCATTAACTGCCCAACTATCCACCTTACATTTAAGCAAGTGGAAAACATGCAACTAGTGAACAAGAAGACTTATACATCCTTTGATTTGCATCCATATCCAATTGACACAAGCTTATACATGCCACCGTTTCCTCGAGTATATGTGGTCCCAAATTTCTCTAAATACAAAGGAAAGACAAACCCTATTGAGCACATAAGAGTATTCACAACCGCTTGTGTAGATGTGGCATATGAACACACTTATTTAATGAGACTTTTTTCCTACGAGTCTCATAGGTCCCACACTCGATTGGTTCACACTTTTTCCTAAAGGGATAATATCATGGGATGAACTTTGTAATGTCCCAATTTTGGAGGTAGAATAATTAAATTAAATTAATTAATTAAGTTGTCCAAAATAATGATATTTCATGAGGATGACTAATTGATTATTTTAATTAAAAAATGTGATTAAATTAATTATTTATAAGGTTATCAAATAAATCAATAATATAAGGTGACCACATTTAATTAATTTAATAAAGTGACTTGAATGAAATATTATATCATAAAGTCACCAAATAAAAATAAAATAATATTATTCTAGAAGCTTCTTGAAGGATTGGAGGAAAAGAATAAATAGATGTGTTGGATGAGCTTCTAATCATTTGGGGATTTTGATATTGACATTTGATTGATTTGATTGGGGAAGCCTATGGTTTATGTAGTTTCAACATTAGATCATTGAGACCAAAAACTCTCTTTGATTGGCATAACTGAAGTACTGAAACTATCTACCAAAGGGTTGCATTTGAGGAGGTGATAAATTGGTCATCTCAGTTGGGAAAAATTAGTGTCCAAGGGCCAATTTTGCATGGTACAATTTGAAGAGTTGTTGGAGACATTTTATGTGATCAATCTTCATTGATTTGGTCATTGGAGGGATTGATTTGCATCATTCATTAGTGGATAACAAGGTCTAATATTTTATTATAGTCAACTCTAGCAGCCACGATTTTGCATAAAGGAGCTTCAACACCATTTGATTTGGCTGAGATATGATGGTGCTTCACTCCTAGGATTGGGATGACATTGTTTGGAGTGATTGGAGGTTGCATGAGGACCATTTTCATTTTATATCTTGGTCACAATAGAAAAAAAAAGGGCAGCTACAAGATACCATCGATTTGAGCTTATAGGAGGTTATTACAAGGAGATTTCGATTGCTTCATCACTGATAAGTCAAGATGCCTTTGTAATCAGGTTCTTTACATTTGATTTGGTGTTTTTCATATGTATTTATGAATGTAGTGATTGTTGTTGTAGGTAGACATTTATATTAAATATTTTGTTATTGTTGGGTTCTCATTGTAATGCCAAGAGTCTTGGCTTTTTCATATCAACATTGTATTTGAGACACTTTAATAAGAGTCATAAGTTGTAGATTATTTTGTAATATCATATTCATATCTTTATAACTGTATGCATGCCAATTGTATGACGAAATGTCACTTGGCTATAGGTGATTAGTTTGCATATAGAGGTTATATATATGTGCATTGGAAAAGATTAAAAAAAGTCATTCATTCATTTAGATTGTTGATAGATCATTATAGCATTGAATTACAAGTATTTAGAATAGTTTGACATCATTCACAAGCCATCAAAACAAACTGAAACCATAGACCAGCAAGCATAAATTTTACATTAGAAGTGTTTGATAATATTCCTTGAGGCAAAAACCACATCAAAATAGTCAAGCGATATTACAAACTTGCCAACAAATTTGTAGAAAACTATGCCTATGGCATTGAAACTAACATTACAATTGCCACACTATGTAAGAAAACACAAGAAGAATCTAGTGAAACATTCATTCCTTTCCTTCAAAAATGGCGAGGCTTGGTAAGCCGGCGTCTGGTTGAAATCCCTAAAAAAGAGAAGGTACACATGTTTGTTCAAAACCTCATTAGACCTTTGAAATATAACTTGCAAGTCCATTGTTGTACAACCTTCACAAACCTTGTTGAAAAAGGTGTCCAACTTGAAAAGTCCCTTATCACACAAAGTGAACTTAAGTACCCTAGTAAGAACACAAACATCAACATGACCAATGATAAGAACAAGTATTGGGCCAAAAACAAACATTTTACCAAGGATGGTGTCATCAACGGCAAAGTGGTGAATAAAATTGGTCATGCAATCACACTTAGGGGATCTCAACCACAAAACACGCCCCCATCTATTCCAACACCTACCACAAATGTTGTTCAAAGCAACCAAGATCAAGGTCAACAAAGGAAAACTAGACAATTCCCAAAACGATGCACATACACCCCCTTGGGAGAAGCTATTGAATCTATCCTCAAGAAGCTCGTCCAATCTAACGTCACAACTTTGCAAGAACCTAAATCATATGACTCTAGACAATTTAAACCATCATCATGGGATGAAAACGCCTTCTATGATTACCATAGAAAAAAAAGACAAAATATCATCCTATAAATAATTGACGAACATCATACAAGATCTAATTGAGAATGGTGTCATCGAATTTAACACTGTCAACAATACTCTTCCAATACTGACCATACCATTCATAAGAATCCACTGCAAGATCATGGTTTGAGAAATCCCTCCTCGTTAGCTCAAAAGACAAATAACCAAGCTAACTACACTCGTGTTGCCTTCAATTACTCGAGTGGGCCTATAATAAATCATCTTCGAGCTGCTAATGAATATGTCAATACCATCACCATAAAAAAGACTCTTGAATGTAATGTCACCACTTACTGAGCCAAAATCATGATACCTTGCCCTTTTGCTAAGCCACTGCATCCTAAAGGATAATTTAACCTTGTTGATCAATTGGATAAAACCCTTGCACATATTTCCATACTCAAAATTTTGTGCATCTCTCTTGCACATAAAGCTATTCTTGACAAGGCCTTAAAAGACACTTCAATCCCCACTAACATTGATGTCAATTGATTTGAAGCTATGGTCGGATATTTGGCCAATTCTCACCAAGTAACTTTCCCAAACCAAGATTACTGCATGCCTAAGTTGTACCACAATGATGCATTACACATTGAAGTTTTCATTCTTGAATGCAAGGTCAAATGAGTCCTAATAGATAGCAAAGCTATATTGAACATATGCTCCTTAAAATTGGTCAAGGCATTAGGCTTCTCCGATGCATGTGTAGATGCCACTAAAAGCATTATAATCAAAGCTTATGATGATGATGAGCATTCTTCTAAGGGAATTATCACACTCCTTATTCATGTTGGGCCAACAATCATAGAAACCACATGCCAAGTCTTGGATCTTAAATTTTCCTACAACATCCTCCTTGGTCGACCTTGGATTCATGCATTGAAGGTTGTATCATCCACATATCACCAATTTTTGAAGTCCCCCTATAATGGCACTGAGATTAACATAACCAGTGATCCTAACCCCATTCAATATTGCACCAACTTAAGGGGCATTTCTAAACATCAAGTGCCTATTAATCATGAAGCTTCAACATCCACATCATCCCAATATGTCAATCCATCTACACTTACCAAGTCATCCACTACCACTGTCTTGACCTCCATCATACCATCCACTTACATCATTTCAATCATCAATCCAAATGTCAAGATCCATGACATGAGATGTGGTGAATACCACATGGACAGGCTATAGATAAATGACAATGCTAATGTTGTTGAGAAGGTTCAATCTTCTAATAATGAGATCAAGAATTAAGAGACATCATGAACAAAAAAGAATTTCAAGAAAAGTTCTCTAGCCAAAATGAAAAACTATTAAACCCATCAAAAATGAAATAGAAAAATGAAGACAGGAAAAGGTTGATATCTAAGTATGCTTCTTTATCACAAATCACTAGGGGCATCTCTCAAAAGTCAGAAAAATAAAGAAATTGTTGATCCAAGGTCTTCATCCACATAATTTTCACTTATTCCATACATTCCATTCCATTTATCCATATTTACACAACCATCACATCATCTCACTTCCATTGGCAATATCTTTCAATGTACCTTTGACAATGACCCCTTCATGTACCCTAGCATCAGTCACCCAAATTCCTTGTAACGCCCCGCCACACAACCCTAGGGGAAGTTGCAATTATCTACTCAAATGCAATAATTTTTTTTTGTTTAAGTACAATTAACATGCAAGATTCACTACCCATTGCAAACAACCCCTAAGGTTACGAGACTGAGGTTACTTTAAAACCCCAAACAAGAAACATGAAATGAAAACATAACAATTAATTACTTAACGAATTGAGAAACACATACATTCCATACATGATAAATTGCATCAAGAATAAGAGATACCACATGATTTCAATAACCATAAATTTATAATAAGATTACAACTCTCATTTCCTAAATGAGGTAAAGCGAATAAGCATGATAACATATTACATATTCCACCTTGATAACAATTGAGGGGTAATAAATTACAATAAAAGCTGAAATGAATAAAGCATGAAATGAAATTGGATCCCACGAGCTCTCCAACTAGAAATCTCGTCCACACGAACAAGAAAAGACCCAACGGATTAAGGTGCACGTTCCACCCAACCATGTGATACCTGAAGGCTCACCCCCCGTGCTAGGAGATAGTAACAAGGAATTCCTATACAAGACCATCTACCTCTAGACACAGGCTAATACATAACTGGACTGAAACAAATACAGATATAGTAACACTTGACACAATGGTTACAATGTTTCCAAAGAACAAAGATCATCTACACAGTACAACAAACTGACTTATGGTTGACATAGAGAGAGTGTAACACATCATTTGCTATGAGTTAGCCAGGCCCAACCTTCCTAGGCTACCGAACCCCCATTTCAGGTTACCTTGGCTTGCCTCTACCAGCCGCTGGACCCCCATGCAAACTATGCTTCTCGTCTCATCTCAAGCCTTGACAAGTGCATGAGTCATGAGAGAGGCATTCATTATCTTATTTAGTTTGAAAGTTTTTCATTAATTCTTTTTAAGTTATCACTTACTTAAACCCTAAATGAGTTACCATGGTGCCCCTCTGTGTGTCGGACCCCCATGAAGAGCCACTCTCCTATCAACAACACACCAAAAAAAACCAAACACCAAGGGTGCCAAAGTGCATACAATAAGATAAAACCACTCCAAATCTAGGAGGAACACCTAATGAAAACTCACTCCAAACACTGGAGGCAACAAAAATCAAACCCTCTCCAAACACTAGAGGCAACAAAATGTACATAATCCACTCCTAATCCAAAGGAGGCACAAACCATCCCTGTTCGTGAAAACCAGGTAAAACAACAGGATACAACTATACACCCTACCCAAGGCAATACAAAGGTTGACTAACATAATACAAAAACCCCAAAAATTAAACCCCTTCTGGAAGACTTAACAACCCTTCTAATCAACTTCCCTAAAGCGAAAATAGAAGAAGAGTACATTCAAGAAGGGAAATCAAACAAGAATTAAATCTATTTTTGGATTTCCTAAATCCACTTCCTTCATTAACATTCAGTAATTTATTGCCTTAATAAAAATGATTTAATAATGTATCTTTCAGACAAAAGATGAAATTTAACCCAAATATTTAATTCTCTAATTGCTTTTAAATAATAATAAAATAAACATTTACTTATTCGATTTAAAACATATCATTTTAAAATAACTATTTCTCCTTTGCAAAACAAATCATTTCAAAATCAATTAATCTCGCTATTAAACACCTTATATTTAAATCTAATATTTGTCCTTTTAAATTAACTATTTTAAAATAAAATCAATGGTTTAACTATGAACACAATATTTTAAATTCCCCAATTGCGCATTTCATGAAAATAACTAATCTTATCGTAATTTTGTTTGCAACCAAATAATATTTCAACTATCATAACATCGTTTTCTTACAAATTTTCATCTCATTTAAAACGGATAATCATTGCCCTTAAAATCATTCCCTTATTAACTAATTACTTGATCATTTGATAAGTAATTATAATTTTAAATCTAAGGGTCTGCTTTAGTTCCCAAAAATATTTAAATATGAAAACAAAACCCATTCCCCCATTAACTCATTTCATTAAAATTGAATAAAAACTAGGGCTCTAAGTTTAACTTCAATTTCCTCTATTTTACTAATGATAAAAAAAATCAATTCTTTTTTTTTGAATAAAACCATTTTATTATTAAAAAAAATCAGTATTTTCATCTAATAAAATAATCCAAAAAAATAATTATATTTAAAAATAAATATATGCTAAAACATATACATATTATTTAAATATATAATAATATTTCAATTCAAATTCCAACTAATCATTATACCCCAAATATTTTCGAGTTCAATATGCAAATAAAATATATAATATACACATTATATATAATATATAATATATAAAATATATATTATATATTATATATAAATTATATATATTAAATATTAAATTTAAACTTTATAATAAAAAAAACCACTGACCCCACCCCTTAGGGCATGCAGGTCCCTCCCCACTAGACGGTGGCCTGTGCGCTACACACAACCCACCTCCCTGTTGGATCTCAGTTCCGTTTATAGTTTGTCCTTGATGACAAAATCTCTTTCAGTTTGTTCTCATTGATGATCTATCTCAGGATGGTTCTCCTTGCATATCTCAGGTATTGGTTGTTTCTCTCTCTGGCTTACTCTTATCGGAGTGAGAATGGCAGGGTCTCCCTGATCCACTTTGAAATGTCTTTGTTGCCTATTGGCAAGACATTTTAGATGTCATGGC